>SJYC01013824.1:0-27845 GCA_006408675.1 Madoqua kirkii | reverse complement strand
GGGGCAGGGCGGGGGGAGGTGAGCGAGACCACTGAGGGAGCCTCCGCAGGACCCCTGATGGCCTCTGCTTTCTGGAGAGCAGATGAGCTGACGCCGGAGCTCTGAAATACCTGCACTCCAGCTTTTCCGCGGCCGCCATCCTAGTGGTACATTCCCGGAAGAGACGTCTCCGGTATCTCTGGAGCCCAACGAATCAGGCTAAACCCAGAGGCGATCACCACAGAGGGGCTGCCTTTCAGAGGCCAAGTGGCCAGCCTTATCCCACAGGCCACACTTTGCAAGGCCAGAAAGAGCGATCCAACCGGGGGTTAATGAAGTCTTTGGAAAGCTAACTGCACATTATCAGGATGCTAGGTCTTTGTGTGGTCACTACTTGCCTGGAATGAATAGTGAACTTTCTCCTTAGAAATGTTTATCTGGTTGGCCCTGTTAATGGTTTTCAGTCTCAATCAAAGAGTTTCAGAAAATGCTATACATGCAAAACAAAATAATGATTGTAATCTCTTAACAGTACTCAGGAAACTCCTAACATTCCCGAAAGACACTATAATTACGTAAGAGTTCTGCTTGGTATGCTTAGCTTTATTTCATGAGACACACAATACCTCTTTGGTTTGATTTAATAGTTCATCTTATACCCCCAAGAGAAATCCGTAGAGGAAAAAAATGTCTTAACGATACACACCTGCTGTTTATTGTACAATTTCTCATACAAGTGTTTGCTCTCTGAGCTTCACAAAACGAGTGAAAAGACCAATACATACTCAATGATCTCTAAGGAGACAATACGTACACAATGAAAAATGAAGTTTGAAATTGTTTCCCTACTTTGCAACCGAAAGATAACATTTCAACCGTTTATCTGACTGATTAAATGAAATTTCTGCACCATACAAACTCAGTCCACTTTTATAAATGACTTGATTTCTGGTTAAATCTTGGAAATGTAACCCATGCATTAATCTCTAATCTGTCCCAGAGCTTAGTAAAATGAGAACAAAGCAACAAAAAGATAGAAGAATTTTAAAATACAGAGGAGGCATCTCCCTGGTGGTCCAGTGGTTAAGACTCTGCCTTGCAACTCAGGGGAACGTGGGTTGGATCCCTGGCTGGTTGCTTAAGACCCCACAAGCCTCAGAGCAACTAAACAACCACACCACATTTACAGAACCCACAATCTGGAGCCTGTATGCCACAATGCGAGTCTGTGTCTCACCAGGGAAGATCCTACGTGATGCAACATAGATCCCAAGTGCCAAAACTAAGACCCAGCTCGGCCAAATAATAAACAGTATTTTTTTTACAAAAAAAAAAAAAAATAGAGGAGATGACAGCAGACAAGAATGTCCAACAAAAGGTGTTGAACCTAGAAAGCAGATGTGAACAATTAGCAAGGCAGAGTATGTTCACTGAATGCCCAAGACCCAGAAGAGCAGAGGACAGAAGCAGTGAAGCCCGTTCCTATATCACAACCCCAGAAAAACTCAGGTACAGGTGCCAGAGACCAGGTAGCAGCTACGGGGCGGAACAGCCTGGATGAGTCGGAGGTCAGTCTAGAAAGACTGGCCCATGTGTCGTCTCGAAGTCACTATGTTGAAAACAACCACCCCGGACTTCCCTGGGGGTCCAATGGTTAAGAATTCGCCTGCCAATGTAGGGGTTCCATCCCTGGTCCGGAAAGATCCCACATGCAATGGAGCAGCCAAGCCCGTGTGCCCCAACTACTGAGCACACGCAGTGCAACAAGGGAGGCCACTGTAATGAGGAACTTGCACACCCAACTACAGAGAAGCCCCTGCTCAACACAACTGGAGAACGCTCGCAAAGCAACAAAGACCCAGTGCAGCCATTAAAAATTATTTAAAAAAAGAAAACCACTTTCTCAAAACCAGCTCCCTCCCAGTGTGCTGCACCTCTGTCCTTGTGATCACCAGGCTGCAAAAGCTACAGTTACGCGTGGGACACTTACTCCTCCTTGGAAGGACTGATGCTGAAGCTGAAGCTCTGATACTTAGGCCACCTGATGCAAAGAGCTGACTCATAGGAAAAGACCCTGATGCTGGGAAAGATTGAGGGCACAAGGAGACTATGGATGAGCTGGTTGGATGGCATCACCGATTCAACTGAAATGAACTTGGGAGATGTGTATAAGAGACAGGGGCAGGGCGGGGGGAGGTGAGCGAGACCACTGAGGGAGCCTCCGCAGGACCCCTGATGGCCTCTGCTTTCTGGAGAGCAGATGAGCTGACGCCGGAGCTCTGAAATACCTGCACTCCAGCTTTTCCGCGGCCGCCATCCTAGTGGTACATTCCCGGAAGAGACGTCTCCGGTATCTCTGGAGCCCAACGAATCAGGCTAAACCCAGAGGCGATCACCACAGAGGGGCTGCCTTTCAGAGGCCAAGTGGCCAGCCTTATCCCACAGGCCACACTTTGCAAGGCCAGAAAGAGCGATCCAACCGGGGGTTAATGAAGTCTTTGGAAAGCTAACTGCACATTATCAGGATGCTAGGTCTTTGTGTGGTCACTACTTGCCTGGAATGAATAGTGAACTTTCTCCTTAGAAATGTTTATCTGGTTGGCCCTGTTAATGGTTTTCAGTCTCAATCAAAGAGTTTCAGAAAATGCTATACATGCAAAACAAAATAATGATTGTAATCTCTTAACAGTACTCAGGAAACTCCTAACATTCCCGAAAGACACTATAATTACGTAAGAGTTCTGCTTGGTATGCTTAGCTTTATTTCATGAGACACACAATACCTCTTTGGTTTGATTTAATAGTTCATCTTATACCCCCAAGAGAAATCCGTAGAGGAAAAAAATGTCTTAACGATACACACCTGCTGTTTATTGTACAATTTCTCATACAAGTGTTTGCTCTCTGAGCTTCACAAAACGAGTGAAAAGACCAATACATACTCAATGATCTCTAAGGAGACAATACGTACACAATGAAAAATGAAGTTTGAAATTGTTTCCCTACTTTGCAACCGAAAGATAACATTTCAACCGTTTATCTGACTGATTAAATGAAATTTCTGCACCATACAAACTCAGTCCACTTTTATAAATGACTTGATTTCTGGTTAAATCTAGGAAATGTAACCCATGCATTAATCTCTAATCTGTCCCAGAGCTTAGTAAAATGAGAACAAAGCAACAAAAAGATAGAAGAATTTTAAAATACAGAGGAGGCATCTCCCTGGTGGTCCAGTGGTTAAGACTCTGCCTTGCAACTCAGGGGAACGTGGGTTGGATCCCTGGCTGGTTGCTTAAGACCCCACAAGCCTCAGAGCAACTAAACAACCACACCACATTTACAGAACCCACAATCTGGAGCCTGTATGCCACAATGCGAGTCTGTGTCTCACCAGGGAAGATCCTACGTGATGCAACATAGATCCCAAGTGCCAAAACTAAGACCCAGCTCGGCCAAATAATAAACAGTATTTTTTTTACAAAAAAAAAAAAAAATAGAGGACATGACAGCAGACAAGAATGTCCAACAAAAGGTGTTGAACCTAGAAAGCAGATGTGAACAATTAGCAAGGCAGAGTATGTTCACTGAATGCCCAAGACCCAGAAGAGCAGAGGACAGAAGCAGCGAAGCCCGTTCCTGTATCATAACCCCAGAAAAACTCAGGTACAGGTGCCAGAGACCAGGTAGCAGCTACGGGGCGGAACAGCCTGGATGTGTCGGAGGTCAGTCTAGAAAAACTGGCCCATGTGTCGTCTCGAAGTCAGTATGTTGAAAACAACCACCCCGGACTTCCCTGGGGGTCCAATGGTTAAGAATTCGCCTGCCAATGTAGGGGTTCCATCCCTGGTCCGGAAAGATCCCACATGCAATGGAGCAGCCAAGCCCGTGTGCCCCAACTACTGAGCACACGCAGTGCAACAAGGGAGGCCACTGTAATGAGGAACTTGCACACCCAACTACAGAGAAGCCCCTGCTCAACACAACTGGAGAACGCTCGCAAAGCAACAAAGACCCAGTGCAGCCATTAAAAATTATTTAAAAAAAGAAAACCACTTTCTCAAAACCAGCTCCCTCCCAGTGTGCTGCACCTCTGTCCTTGTGATCACCAGGCTGCAAAAGCTACAGTTACGCGTGGGACACTTACTCCTCCTTGGAAGGACTGATGCTGAAGCTGAAGCTCTGATACTTAGGCCACCTGATGCAAAGAGCTGACTCATAGGAAAAGACCCTGATGCTGGGAAAGATTGAGGGCACAAGGAGACTATGGATGAGCTGGTTGGATGGCATCACCGATTCAACTGAAATGAACTTGGGCAGACTCCAAGAGATGGTGAGGGACAGGTAAGCCTGGGGTGTTGCAGTCCGTACAGTCACGAAGAGTCGGACACGACTGAACAACAGCAAACACTCCTCTTCATTTGCCATACTGAGAAAGAGTCAGAGTCCTGTGGACCATTTTCCATGAAGGGTTTCCAGGATTATGGAAGTCTCCAAGATGGCCCCCAACGGTCTTGCCTCTCGGTATTCAACTCATATTGGTTTCCCTGCTGGCTAAGACCGTAAAACGTCTGCCTGCAATTCGGGAGACCCTGGTTCGATCCCTGAGTCACAAAGATCCCCTGGAGAAGGAAACGGCAATCCACTCCAGTACTCTTGCCTGGAAAATCCCTTGGACAGAGGATCCTGACAGGTTACAATCCACAGGGCTGCAAAGACTTGGACGTGACTGAGTGACTTCACTTTCTTTTCTTTATTCATACCACAGTATAACCATATCCCACATTAAATAAGGGCTTACTTAGACCTCCCATAGAGGAGGAAATGGCATCCTTTTCCAGGATTCTTCCCTGGAGAATTCCATGGACAAACGAGCCTGGCGGGCTATAGTCCATAGACTCATAGAGAGTCCGACACGACTGACTAACACTAGACCTCCCAGGAGGCTCACTGGTTAGAAATTCTCCTGCCAAGGCAGGGGCCATGGGTTTGATCTCTCCCCCCGGAGGATACCACATGCCAGTAAACCCCTGCCCGTGGGCCACAATTACTGAAGTCTGTGTGCTGTGGAGCCTGTGTTCCCCAACTAGAGAAACCCTGTGTGCAGCATCACACCCTCAGTGCAGCCAAAAATCAACCACTTTTTTTTTTTTAACAAAAAGTCAGTTCAGTTCAGTTGCTCAGTCGTGTCCGACTCTTTGTGACCCCATGGACTGTAGCCTACCAGGCTCCTCTGTCCATGGAATTCTCCAGGCAAGAACACTGGAGTGGTTACCCATTTCCTTCCCCAGGGGATCTTCCCAACCCAGGGATCGAACCAGGTCTCCCACATTGCAGGCAGATTCTTTACCATCTAAGCCTCCACAGAAGCCCTACCAGATGTATGAACTGTACCCCAAAAGAGTTAAATTCTGAAATCCTAGATGAATCCATTTTCCTGGGTGGTTTTTTTTTTTTTTTTGGCTTCTATACAGATTCTATTGTCTCTGAAACTCAGAGAAAATAAATCTTTTTCCTATAAGTTCTTGGTTAATTTTCACTGAAAAACAACAAACAAGATCCACTTTTGGAAATTTCTGCAAGGTGCTAGTGCTTCAGTTAATAAAATTCAGTTCCAATTTATATCTATCATCAACAAAACTGAGATTTTTCTTTCACTGTGGCAGAAAGAAATAGTTGCCACAAGCTGCTGAGACATAGGCTCTGAGTCTATCAGGTAAGCTGTTCTCGAACAAGCTAGAAATGCTGACTTCCACAGAAACCAGCCAGGATGGATGTGTGTGCCTTACAGATTGAAACCAACCTGCATCGCTTGGGTGACAAGCCAGCATGAGTCTGAAAGGACACTGACCTACATAAAGCCCCCCGAGTTACTAACAGAAGTCTGTGAACTTCAGGAGACTCAGAATCTTCTCAGAAGCCTGCAGAGAAGAGAAAGAAACTCACAGGAGTTGAGAAGCCCATTTCCTCTCTGCTTTTAGGGACTTCAATTCAGTCGCTCAGCTGTGTCCGACCCTCTGTGACCCCATGGACTGCAGCACGCCAGGCCTCCCTGTCCATCACCAACTCCCAGAGTTCACCCAAACCCATGTCCATGGAGTCTGTGATACCATCCAGCCATCTCATCCTCTGTCATCCCCTTCTCCTCCCGCCTTCCATCTTTCCCAACATCAGGGTCTTTTCCAATGAGTCAGTTCTTCGCATCACGTGGCCAAACTTTGGAGTGACTTAGCAGGAGCATTTACAGAAGGGCTGTGGAAGCCGCTATGCTTTCTAACTGCTCCTGGTCTCAGCTGTTTGCTCCCAATAATGAATCACCTCCTCCCACTACCCTCCCAGAAGTTCAGGCTGAGGATTGTGGAGTCCCACCCAAGCTGCGACTGCGCTGCACTGCCAAGCACCCTACTTTCCGTAAAGTGCAAAGAGCTTCAGGAACGGACATCATGGTGCTCTCTGTCTGCCCTTCCTCATAGCCTGGGGTACACTCATGGTGACACACGGTACTCTGTGTGTGTCCCCAAGAATCTTCTATATGCCACATGTTATGAATATACACATTATACACATTCACCACCCCAGTGGCTCAGACAGTAACGAATCTGCCTATAATTCAGGAGACCCAGGTTCGATCCCTGGGTCAGGAAGATCCCCTGGAGAAGGAAATGGCAACCCACTCCAGTATTCTTGCCTGGAGAATCCCATGGACTACAATCCATGGGGTCACAAAGAGTCGGACACGACTGAGCGACTAACACATATCACGAGTTGTACTAATGGTGTGCGTGCGTGTGTGTGTGTGTGTTCCCAGGAATCCTTTATATGATACATATTTGTTGTTCAGTTGCTCAGTCCCAGGTGGCTGAACAGCAATATACTATGTATCATTACTGCAATTCATTATGAAGATCCGTTATACACACGTACTACATCACAAGTTACACTAATGGTGTGTGTGTGCTTTCCCAGGAACCCTTTATATGGTACATATAATGTTGTTGTTCAGTCTCTCAGTCATGTCCCTGTCCAACTGAGCGACTGAAACCAGCATGATAGGTATCATTGCACGCGTGCGTGCTAAGTTGCTTCAGTCGTGTCCGACTCTGTGCAACCCTATGGACAGCAGCCCACCAGGCTCCTGCGTCCAGAGGATTCTCTAGGCAAGAACGCTGGAGTGGGTTGCCATTTCCTTCTCCAAATATGTATCATCAGTGCAATTCATATTATGAACACACACTGTATATATAAGTACTACGTCACAACTTGCATTAATGGCGTGTGTGTGTGCATGGTATATATTTGCGTGGTGTATCTAAGGTCCCCTTTTTTGTAACGCGTCCTAAAATAGGATTTTTGAGCAAAAATTCAAATTATTTGCAAATACTTCAGGAATCCCACGAAAAGTGCTGACTATGAATGGTAACAAAGAACCTCAGTATAAGGCAATTCACACACCTCACCACCTAAACCCTCCACAACCCCGTTACGTCATAGTTCACTGTATTTGGCCTGGAGGAGGACGTGGCAACCCACTCCAGTATTCTTGCCTGGAAAATTCCATGGACTGGCCGGCTACAGGCCATGGGGTCATGAAGAGCCAACACGGCTGAGCACACACACATTCAGTATGTTTAGGGAGAGGTGGAAGACCCTGTGCAATCTAGAAATCACAAGGCCTCTCTCCTGTGCCAGTTTATGAACACAATAGCTCTCTTTGCATGGAAATGTGTGTGTTGGATCTGCCCTTGGGCACATCAGAGAAGCAAGCAGAGCTTATCTCTCTGCCCCCTTTTCCAGTCCTTCCCCTCTTTCCTGGGACCCACCCTCCCAGGGCCCTCAGAATTGCTCATCCCTCAGGCTTCCTTCTTTCCCAACTGCAACCTCATCTCTCCACAGGGAAGGATTTGAAAAATGCATTCGCGGGGAGCTCTAAACAGCCAGTTAAGTGTTTGCAGGAACGTGTCGCATCTGCACTTTCTGTGTTAAAGCAACAGGATTTGTTAAGTGCTCAGAAGAGGTTTTCGCAAATAGGAAGCTGCTCAGAGAATGCTCGTGAACTTAGAACAGAAATTTCCTCTCCACGCGCGAGTCCTCATGTTTCACAAAGATGAACGGCTCAGACCCAGGTAAGGAAAACGTAATGGCCAGACACTCTCTTCCTGCAGGCATGTCTGCATCAGGGGGCCTTCTGCGGGTCCCCAAAATGATGCAGAGGCAGCCACCTTCCTCCTGGGGCTGCTGGTCTGACGGGCTCGTTAGCCCAAGTTTCAATCCGTTCATCCTTCAATCCACAGCCGAGATTTCCAAAACGCATGCATTCGGCAGGGTGTTAACACACCGGATAAAGGGATCCTGGGTCAAATACTTCGAGCAGACAGTAACGAAAGGAAGTGACCGTGCCTACAGTGGACTTTTCCGAGCATTAGCCAGGCCCAGGAGCCTCAAGAGTAGAATGCATTCCTTCAGGCTTCTCAAAAGTAATGTATCTTAGCTCTAAGTCCTGAAGCACAGATCTTAAGCAGTGGTTCTAACATACAGATTTGCACTGAACAAAATAATCATCCTACACCTATTCTACAAAATACCATGCGCTCAGTTGCTCCATCCTAATTCTTTATGACCCCATGGACCATATCCCCTCCAGGCTCCTCTGTCCATGGGACTCTCCAGGCAAGAATACTGGAGTGGGTTGCCATTTCCTTCTCCAGGGGATCTTCCTGACCCCAGGACTGAATCCACGTCTCCCGTGTCTCCTGCATTACAGGTGGGTTCTTAACCACAGTGCCACCGGAAACATTTCTCTCTATCACAGTTCTCAGGCTAAGAAGTCCAAGATCAAGGTATTTGCAGAGCTGGTTTCTGACGAGGGCCTTCCTGGTTCTCTCTGTGTCCAGCTCAGGTAGAAAAAACAAAGGAGCTCTCTGAGGCCTCTTTTAGGAGGGCACTAATCTGATTGCTGAGGGTTCCACCCTCATAAACTAATCACGTCCCCCAAAGACCCCATCTCCTCCTACCCTCACACTGTGGATTAGCGTGGACACAGGAATTTTGAGAGGCACCCTAACAGTCCGGCTACAACTTTTGGAGACTTTAGATCTGCAGCGTAGGATGAAGCCCTTCCCCCACAATCCTTCTCAAAGAAGGGACAGGGACACAAGGGACAGGTCTCCATCACTCTCTGCAGGCTCTCCGTGCCTTCTGCTCCATCCTGTGTCTTTCTCCTTCACCCTGTATTTCTCCCTCACATGTATCATGAATGCCAAAAGATATGTCTACCCAGAACCTGTGAGTATGACTATTTGGGAAAAAAATAGTCTTTGCAGATGTTATTAAGTATCTTGATATCATCCTGGATTTGGGGGTCACCCCTGAATCCAATGACAGTGTATTAAAGAGCAGAGACATCACTTTGCCGATGAATATCTGTAGAGTCAAAGGTATTACGTCTTTTCAGTAGTCAGGTATGGATGTGAGAGCTGGACTGTAAAGAAATCTGAGCACTGAAAGACTGATCCTTTTGAACTGTGGTGTCGGAGAAGAAAGACTCTTAAGAGTCCCTTGGACTGTAAGGAGATCCAACCAGTCCATCCTAAAGGAAATCAGTCCTGAGTATTCATTGGAAGGACTGATGCTGAAGCTGAAGCTCCTATACTTTGGCCACCTCGTACAAAGAGCTGACTTATTGGAAAAGACCCTGACGCTGGGAAAGATTGAAGGCAGGAAGAGAAGGGAACAACAGAGGATGAGATGGTTGGATGGCATCACTGACTTGATGGACATGAGTTGGAGTAAACTCTGGGAGATGGTGATGGACAGAGAGGCCTAGCGTGCTGCAGTCCATGGGGTCGCAAAGAGTCGTCCACAACTTGGCAACTGAACAACAGCAACAAGGACAGAAGCCTCGGGAGGGCTCATCACAATACAAACTTCAGAGGGAGTTTCTCAGTCCAGGACGGGGCCTGAGAAGCCGCCTTCTAACAAGTCCCCAGGTGCTGTTTATGCTGCTGGGCACAGGACGCACCCTTGAGAACTACCGAGCTAGAGGAAGACCCTGACAACATGATCCCCTGAAGGATTCTCAGGACCCCTTCCCACTTTCCAGAATTCAAGAGTGCCACAGACAGCTGAGAAGGTCCCGCCATCATTTCTTCTCTCATTGTACACAGGAGCAAACTGGGGCGTGGACCTCCTGGTACAGACTGGACGTCTGCATCCTCTCAAAATTCACAGTGGTGGTGGTGGTGTAGTCACTCAGTCATGTCTAACTCTTTATGACCCCATGGACTCTAGCCAGTCTCCTCAGTCTGTGGGATTTCCCAGGCAAGAATCCTGGAGTGAGTAGCCATTATATTCCAATTCAGAATCTAAAGTTATAAAAATTAATAGAAAAAAGAACACTCACCACCTGGAGCAGGGGCAAGTATGCAGGAAAGTCAGTCACATGAGTAGGCATAAGAGAGGCAGGCTCTGGTCCAGCAGGGGGCGCACAGAGAACAAGAGAACAGCCATCTTGGGGCCCTGGGCCTACACGGGCGCCAGTCTCTGGCGCTGGAGGTGGAACGCTTGTCAGCAAGCCCCGACGCCCTGTCAGTCACATGTCAGGCTGTCCATCGGTGATTTCCGAAAGCTGGAATCAAGTCAGAAGTTAAGAAAAGAACCACCACCCCCAAGTTTTGCTTAAATAGTTTTGCTTACATAGTTACTGAGCAAATCAAGTCTTCTTTTAATGTTCTTAAGATGCTTTTACGAAACTTAGAAGTGACCTAAATGGCAGCCAGTGGGATACTAAACAAAGCGGTATGTCCTTGAATTGGAAAGGAGCAGCACCATGAATCACCACAGTTCTAAAGAAGATACAGTGACATGGGATAATGCTGCGGGCACAGCGATTGCTGCTCTTTGTGACCCCGTGGGCTGTAGCCCGCCAGGCTTCTCTGTCCATGGGATTCTCCAGGCAAGAATACCAGAGCGGGTCGCCATGCCGTTCTTCGAGGGAACATCCTGACCCAAGGATAGAACCCATGTCTCCTATGTCTCCTGCATTGGCAGGTGGGTTCTTTACCACTGGCGCCAGCTGGGAAACCCTATATTACACATGTATGTTTGTCCAAAATAAAAAGCTAAAATTAAAGAGAGAAATCTATGGTGTTGGAGAAGACTCTTGAGAGTCCCTTGGACTGCAAGAGGATCCAACCAGTCCATCTTAAAGGAAATCAGTCATGAATATTCATTGGAAGGACTGATACTGAAGCTGAAGCTCCAGTATTTGGCCACCTGATGCAAAGAACTGACTCATTGGAAAAGACCCCTGATGCTGGGAAAGATTGAGGGCAGGAGGAGAAGAGGACGACAGAGGATGAGATGGTTGGATGGCACCACTGACTCGATGGACATGAGTTTGAGCAAGCTCTGGGAGATGGTGATGGACAGGGAGGCCTAGTGTACTGCAGACCATGGGGTCACAAAGAGCCAGACATGACTTACTGACTGAACCAAACTGATTTTCTATAGAAACCAACTTGATATTAAATTATCAAATTATAGCTTTGCTCAGAGGAAGTGGCTGCAAAATACGGTCAATTAACAAGACAATTTTCACATCTAAACCACCTCCTTCTTTCTGCAGCACCAATGGGAAAACTCAAACAAGGCAACACGTCTTCACTGGAAGCAAGGTCACCTCTTTCCAGTGGTCCTTACCCTCTCTTGGCGTGGGGTGATAAACACTAGTACTGGTTTGTGGATCTCCAAGAACCTTAATTTCTAAATCAAAAGCCACAAAGGACACAAGTCTCAACTCCCAGGTGAACTCAGGAGTGAAAAAGAGTCTAAGACATGACAAGCATTTTTAAAGCACAGTGGGGTAGGTGACTAAGCCCAGGCAGCACTGAAGACAATGGAAACGGGAGGCTTGGTGAGGATGCTGGGGCTGGTAAGTATGTATTTTTGGTGATGTTGTTTGGTCACTAAGCCACTCCCCTGATGCTGGGAAAGATTGAGGGCAGGAGGAGAAGAGGACGACAGAGGATGAGATGGTTGGATGGCACCACTGACTCGATGGACATGAGTTTGAGCAAGCTCTGGGAGATGGTGATGGACAGGGAGGCCTAGTGTACTGCAGACCATGGGGTCACAAAGAGCCAGACATGACTTACTGACTGAACCAAACTGATTTTCTATAGAAACCAACTTGATATTAAATTATCAAATTATAGCTTTGCTCAGAGGAAGTGGCTGCAAAATACAGTCAATTAACAAGACAATTTTCACATCTAAACCACCTCCTTCTTTCTGCAGCACCAATGGGAAAACTCAAACAAGGCAACACGTCTTCACTGGAAGCAAGGTCACCTCTTTCCAGTGGTCCTTACCCTCTCTTGGCGTGGGGTGATAAACACTAGTACTGGTTTGTGGATCTCCAAGAACCTTAATTTCTAAATCAAAAGCCACAAAGGACACAAGTCTCAACTCCCAGGTGAACTCAGGAGTGAAAAAGAGTCTAAGACATGACAAGCATTTTTAAAGCACAGTGGGGTAGGTGACTAAGCCCAGGCAGCACTGAAGACAATGGAAACGGGAGGCTTGGTGAGGATGCTGGGGCTGGTAAGTATGTATTTTTGGTGATGTTGTTTGGTCACTAAGCCACATCCGACTCTGCAACCTCATGGACTGCAGCACGCCAGGGTTCCCTGTTCCTATACACTTGATCTGGTCCCATCACTTCATGGGAAATAGATGGGGAAACAGAGGAAACAGTGTCAGACTTTATTTCTAGGGGCTCCAAAATCACTGCCGATGATGACTGCAGCCATGACATTAAAAGACACTTACTCCTTGGAAGGAAAGTTATGACCAACCTAGATAGCATATTGAAAAGCAGAAACATTACTTTGCGAACAAAGGTCCATCTAGGCAGAGCTATGGTTTTTCCAGTAGTCATGGATGGATGTGAGTTGGACCATAAAGAACACTGAGCACTGAAGAATTGATCCTTTTGAACTGTGGTGTTGGAGAAGACTCTTGAGAGTCCCTTGGACTGCAAGGAGATCCAACCAGTCCATTCTGAAGGAGATCGGCCCTGGGTGTTCTTTTCAAGGGAATGATGCTAAAGCTGAAGCTCCAGTACTTTGGCCACCTCATGAGAACAGTTGACTCATTGGAAAACACTTTGAGGCTGGGAGGGATCGGGGGCAAGAGGAGAAGGGGACGACAGAGGATGAGATGGCTAGATGGCATCACGGACTCGGTAGATGTGAGTCTTGAGTGAACTCCGGGAGTTGGTGATGAACAGGGAGGCCTGGCGTGCTGCGATTCATGGCATTGCAAAGAGTCGGACACGACTGAGTGACTGAACTGAACTGACAGGCAAGAAATGGAGAAGGACATGGCAATCCACTCCAGTATCCTTGCCTGGAGAATCCCATGGACAGAGGAGCTTGGCGAAGCTACAATCCACAGGGTCCCAGGAGTCAGACAGGATTCTGTGACTACACCACCACCACCATACGCATGAAGACTGTGTGGGTTGCCATTTGCTCCTCCAGGGGACCACGTTTTGTCAGAACACTTCACTATGACCCGTCTGTCTTGGGTGGTGCTGCACGGCAACAGCTCAGGCTTTACAGAATTACGCAAGTTCCTTCTCTAGGACCAGGCTGCGGTTTCTGAAGGGTGGTGTGTATGCTGCCTCCCATCTCTACACCTTCTGACGGCCAGGTGTAAAGACAGAATGACAGAGGAGGAGAGAGACCCAGAGGAAGGGCAGAGGTGAGGAGGTCGGGGGAGGTACATGCCCCAGGCTCCAGCAGGTGGCAATGAAAACTAAATCAGATGGGCAGATGCGCTCAGGGCCACGGAGTTAAGGGCAGAGCAGAAAGGTGAGCCGTCTCTTCTTTGCCATCCCATCCTGCCTGCTTTGCTGCTCCCGGAGGTGCACCCATACTTCTCAACCAAGAAAACAAAAAATGACTCAGGATGATTAGAACGGCAGCCAGGCATGAACGTCAGTGCCAGGGGCAACAGCCTGAGCTGCGCTGTGACTCCTTGGAGACGGGAGGTTACACTGTTGCTTTGAGGTCCTTCCACAGTTCCTTGGGAGGTTCCAAAGGATGGCTTGCAATACCTTGGGCCACTTTTCTCCAACATGGATGCAAAAGCAGGTGAGCTTGAGAAACCACCTGGAGAATTTTCAGAGCAAGGATTTCCCAAAAATAAAGGCAGCTAAACTCAGAAACATTTACTGGAAGGATGGATGCTGAAGCTGAAGCTCCAATACTCTGTCCACCTGGTGAGAAGACCTGACTCACTGGAAAAGACTCTGATGCTGGGAAAGACTGAGGGCAGGAGGAGAAGGGGACGGCAGAGGATGAGACGGTTGGATGGCATCAAGGACTCAATGGACATGAGTTTGAGTGAACGCTGGAAGTTGGTAATGGACAGGGAAGCCTGGCCTGATGTAGTCCATGGAGTCGCAAAGAGTCAGACACAACTGAGCAACTGAACTGAGCTGAAACCCAGAAACATTCAGGGCAGAATTTCCTTCTGAACATGTTGTTGTTGATGTTCAATTAGCAAGTCTGTCTGACTCTTCTTGACCCCATGGACTACAGTATGACAGGTCCCTCAACATCTCCCGGAGTTTGCTCAAGTTCATGTCCACTGAGTCGGTGATGCCATCCAACCATCTCATCCTCCATCACCCCCTTCTCCTGCCTTCAATCTTTCCCAGCATCAGGTGGCCAAAGTATTGGAGTTGCAGCTTCAGCATCAGTCCCTCCAATGAATATTCAGGACTGATTTCCTTCAGGATAGACGGGTTGGATCTCTCTGCAGTCCAAGGGACTCTTGGTAGTCTTCTCCAACACCACAGTTCAAAAGCATAGTGTCATGCAAAACTGGGCAGAGTCAGGAGGCCTTCAAGGGAACATCCTCCATGACCCTAATGCTCAGCTTCTCTCGGGCGTATTTTCCTTATGCCCAAGAGTTTTGGGCAAGATAAACGCTAAGGCCTCCTCTCCAGTTCTGAGATTCCAGGAATCCACAAAGTCTTGACCATACAGGCGACATCTCTGCCACAGGGGACCAGTGAGGTTAAGATGGGACTCAAGTTCAACTGCACTCACAGCAGCCGTGTTTAGCACCTCTCTCTTGAAATAGGGAGAGGTGGCTCTTCGGGTTCCTCCGTCTTCTCCACCCGAGAATTCTGACACTTCCCATCCATCACTGTGTCCAGTGTAACAGGGCGACTCGGGGACTGCGCTTGTGTGGCCTTGTGCTTGGCCAAGCCTGTTGCATGACTTGTTTGGCCTTCTCTGCAGTCTGGGCTCGATGAGATGCAGCAGAGACTCCGGTTCAAAGAGATCAGCCACAGATGCTCGGTCTTCACCCCTTAATTTTCCACACCAGGGCCGAAGGCAGTGAGATACAAGCATGGCACTCAACCACGTCTGGTGGGGGTACCAGGGCCTCCGGGACATGCCTTCCCAGTGTCGGCCAGGACTCCCTTTCATTTCTTCCCACACAAGCAAGGTGGAGGGGGGAGGGGGGTGGTGGGCAGTGGGCAGGGCCGGGTTACTTTGGGTTTGGCTGGATGAGAACTCCGTTCTAAACCTTTACATTCCTCTCTGCAGTAATATTTCTTGAAAGCAATGAATGCTCTTTGCATCTCATTTCGGGGCTGCACTCACAGTGATCAAAGATCATGACCTTCTTGGCAAAGTGAAAGATACCATTTTCTCGGTTCCGTCTTTTCCCAGTACAGCGTGTTGGAGCAGATTTCAGGCGAGGCCGGGAAGTGAGGGGGAGGATGCTGAATCCTGTTGCTGTGGCAACCCCCATACACACAAAAAATGAGTTCGTTCCGTTTCTGAGTGAGCTTTCTACCTCTTTAATATCATGGGTTGCTGCGACGCAGAGATGCGATGAGCCACGTCTGTAGAGGGGCGTGGCTTCTTACTCGCTCTCACTCAAGTAGGTGCTAGGAGGTCAGACTGAGATGAAGCCTTTTTCATGGATACAATCACTGAGAGTTTCAAAAGCAGGTGAACCTGTGAGGCAGAGATGCAGGGTGTAGATGAAGGCATCCTCCTCCAGACCCCTTGCTGGAGAATAAGCACTTGGGAAGGGGTGAAGTCGTCATCATGACGTAATGTGCTTAGCTGTTCAGAGGTATCCAACTCTCTGCAACCCCGTAGACTGTAGCCCGCCAGGCTCCCCTGTCCGTGGGATTCTCCAAGAATACTGGAATGGGTGGCCATCCCCACCTCCGGGAGATCTTCCCCACCCAGGGACTGAACCCAGGTCTCTTCCAGGGCAGGTGAATTCCGTACCGCCTAAGCCATCAGGGAAGCCTATGATCGTAACAGTTCTCAGCACAGAAGCCGAGAAGTTACCGGGCAAACCTGATCTGTAACACTTGGAGTGGTTCATCCCTCTCCTGGGATGCTTTTAAGTCGCTTGCATGGTGCAGGGAAGCTTTGTGGTTCTAGTGTAGACAACTGTCAGACCTAGAACAGGTACACAGCACCCTTTCTCTGCTGGGCAATGGGTGAAATGAGTGCCCTGTGGATGCAGGGGGTAGGTGCCACCAGCAAAGACAGAGGAATTGCAAGGCTGGCCTTCAGCAGCTTCATTGTAAACAGAGAAAAAGTGCAAATAAATTACATAAGAATATGCACCACACAGACCTCCTCTCCATCTACCGCATCCATCGTAACACTTGCCAAGGAGATCGTCTAATTGAATCTCAATGTTTTTCTCAATGCAGATCACTTTTAAATTCTTGGTCGAGTTTGCTACCACACTGGTTGGGTTTTATGTTTTGGCTCTTTGGCAGCAAGACATGGGAAACCTTAGCTCCCAGACCAGGGATTGAACCTGTGCCCCCTGCGCTGGAAGGCAAAGTCTTAACCCCCGGCCCACCAGGGAAGTCCCAAGGAGATCATCTGAGATGGAAGCCATACTTCTCAGGAATAGGCAATGGACCCCCTACTGCCTATAGAATAAAGCTGCATTTGTCCACGTGGAATTCTCAGCCTTCTTTCACTTGCCCCAACTGCATGTCCCCCATACTTGTTCTGGAAGCCTCTCCCAACATACACAAACCCTTTGTCTCCAAGACCTCTATTTGTTCTCCAACTCCCGGACCACCCCTTACACCTCTGCCTGCCACCACGGGGCTTCTAGGCACTGTCTTTGTGTGCATGCACGCTTGCTGAGTCACTTCAGTTGTTTCCGACTCTTTGCAACCCTACGGGACTGCAGCCCGCCAGACTCCTCTGTCACTGGCATGCTCCAGGCAAGAACACTGGAGTGGGTTCTCATTTCCTCCTCTAAGGGATCTCCCCGACCCAGGGCTCGAACCGCTGTCTCTTACGTCTCCTGTGTTGTCAGGCGGATTCTTTACTGCGAGCACCACCTGGGCCCCTGGCCCTCTCCAAACTGGCAAAGTGCTCTCAGTTTTCTGAGATGACGTCAGACTCCACTTTTTTCAAGAAGTCAGCCCCAAGGCTCCCTGCCTTTTCTTGCCTCTGTTTCAGTATCTGGGATCTGGTGTTTATTTTCCTGTTTTGCTCCTTGAGGGTAAAGCCTGGCCTCATTCCACTCCAAATTTCCACACAGCTGACCAGACTGCATTGCACAAAATAAGCCCCTAAGAGTGTGTTGCATGAACACATTCACGCACAATCTCCAGGTTTGGGTGTGTGCTTGTGAGTAAGATGTGCACCCAGCCCCGGAGACCCAACCAAGCTTTGGCATCTGTGGGACAGATTAGAATAGGTTTGGGATCACCTAGCCCCAAAGCCCCACCTTTAGGTAAGGAAAGGTGGGCCTTACGTAAATTAGATGAAGGAGGAGTCTTGAGCACCAATTTGCAGGAGACAAAGAACCTATATTGCTTTTTTAAAAAATAATTACTGAAATACAGATGGTACAGTATTATATAAATTACAGGTACACAGTGTAGTGAGCAAGAATCTGTTTTTGCAAAGAAATCAAAGTACATTCCAAACACACGGGACCCTGCATGTGGAAAGGCTGAAAGATCAGGAATGCAAAAGTCACATGGAAGTTGGTTTCCTGGAATGTCCATTATTAGCTCAATTGTAAACGGGTTTGAGGGGAATGAAGGATTATTTCAAAGCATCCTATGCTATTTATCCTTCTTTCTTCCATAAACAGTGCAAGATATAGTGGAAAGAACGAGGTCAAAGAGCTGAGCTGTCTATTTATAAAGTGTGCTTCTATAGCTCAGCATCTATGTGATGCAAACTACCTAACTTCTGCAAGCCTCAGTTTTCTTACCTGTAAAATGGGAACAATGCCTTGTAGTATGGCTTGGACAGCATATTAGAGAGAGCTGCCTTCATTCTATACAAAGACAAAACACTCATCCACATTTTCCCCTACCAAGTCACATGTTACTGAACACATGTAAGGATTTAATCCCAGCTCAAAGCAAATCTCAGTATCTGTAACTACTAAGGAAACTGCTTTTTTTAATAAGAGTATAACTGGTTGACAGTGGTGTGTTACTTTCTGCTGTGCAACAGTGTGAATCGGCTGTAAGCATACACATATCCCCTCCTTGGTGAATCTCCCCCCCAAGCATCCTCCTACCCCTCGAGGTCATCACAGAGCACCAACCGGAGCTCCCTGGGCTATACAGCGGCTTTCCCGCTAGCCGGTTGTTTAACACAGGGTGGTGTGCACAGGTCAGCGCTCTCTCAATCCGTCCCACCCTCTCCTTCCTGTGTCCACACATCGGTTTTCTACCTCTGTCTGCGTCTCTGTTCTTGCCCTGTGTGGGTTCGTCGGTACCGTTTTTCAAGATTCCATAAATATGCATTCATATATCATATTTCTTTTCCTCTTTCTGACTTACTTCGCTCTGTATGACAGACCCTAGGTTTGTCCACATCACTATAAATGACCCAATTTAGTTCCTTTTGTGACGTGTACATTGTATATGCGGACCACACACTGTCGGTCCATATTGTATATGTGGACCACGTACTGTAGGTCTACATTGTATATGCGGGCCATATACATGTGACTGTTGTCTATTGTATATATGGACCACATCTTTTCTCAGTTCAGTGAGTCTTATCAGACTCTTTGCGACCCCAAGAATCGCAGCACGCCAGGCCTCCCTGTCTATCACCAACTCCCGAAGTTCACTCAGACTCTCGTCCATCGAGTCAGTGATGCCATCCAGCCATCTCATCCTCTGTCGTCCCCTTCTCCTCCTGCCCCCAATCTGTCCCAGCATCAGTCTTTTCCAATGAGTCAACTCTTCACATGAAGTGGCCAAAGTACTGGAGTTTCAGCTTCAGCATCATTCCCTCCAAAGAAATCCCAGGGCTGATCTTCTTCAGAATGGACTGGTTGGATCTCCTTGCAGTCCAAGGGACTCTCAAGGGTCTTCTCCCACGTTCTTCTGTTAATGGACATTTCGGCTGCTTCTGTGTCCTGACTGTTGCATAGAGTGCAATGAGCAGTGAGGTACACATGCCCTTTTATGATTTTCTCAGGGTACGTGCCCAGGAGTGGGATTGCTGGGTCATATAGCAGTGTATTTTTAGTTTTTTAAGGAAATGGGCTTCCCTGAGAGCTCAGTTGGTAAAGAATCCCCCTGCAACGCAGGAGACTCCAGTTCCATTCCGGAGTCAGGAAGATCCCCTGGAGAAGGGATAGGCTACCCACTCCAGTCTTCTTGGGCTTGCCTTGTGGCTCAGTTGGTAAAGAATCCGCCTGCAATGCAGGAGACCTAGGTTTGATCCCTGCGTTGGGAATATTCCCTGGAAAATGGAACAGCTACCCACTCCAGTATTCTGGCCTGAAGAATTCCCTGGACTGTGTAGTCACCGGGAGGGTGGAGGGTCTGAAAGAGTCAGACACGACTGAGCGCCTTTCACTTTCACTTTTCCTTACTGTTTTTCGTAACAGTTGTTTAATTTACCTTCCTAGCAAGACTGTACGAGGGTCCCCTTTTCTCCATACGCTCTCCAGCATTCCCTGTTTCTGTATTTTTGATCACTGCCCTTCTGACCGGTGCCAAGTGACATCTCACTGTACTTTTAATTTGCATTTCTCTAATAATGAACGAAGTTGAGCTTCTTTTCATGTGTTTGTGGGCCATCTGCATATCTTCTTTGGAGAAACGTCTGTTTCGGTCTTCCGCCCACTTTCTCACTGGGTTGTGGTTTGCTTGTTTTTTTTTAATATACTGAGCTGCAGGAGCTGCTTGTATATTTTTAAAGATTTCTTTTACTATTTTTAGCAGCCTGTTTTCTTCTATAAACTCTATTTCATCATTAAAGTGGTGGCTATGAGCTGCAAGCATGCTGTATCAGAATTGTAATTTACAGCCGCTCACTCAGGGCTGTGTATGCAGCCGAAAGAAGCCTATAAAATTAATGGTCACCCTGGACGGAGTGGCTTGAGTCCAAAGAACAGAGTATGGAAATCGGAAGCAAAAGCTAACTACAGCAGAGACCACCTGGCCAGCCAGCATTGCCCTAAACAAGAGACAGAGGTCAGCATCACCAACCACCCACTAGCAGTCCACTCCTGAGTACCTCCTGGGCCCTAACAGAGCACAGGGGAAGGGCACCGCACCTCTGCGTACTAAGGTGTTCGTTGTTGTTCAGTGGATAAATTGTGTCCCACTCTTTGTGACCCCATGGACTGCAGCACACCAGGCCTCCCTGTCCATCACCAACTCCCAGAGCTCACTCAAACTCACATCCATCAGTCGGTGATGCCATGCAACCATCTCATCCTCTGTTGTCCCCTTCTCCAGTCTTCAATCTTTCCAGGATCAGAGTCTTTTCCAATGAGTCCATTCTTTGCATCAGGTGGCCAAAGTATTGGAGCTTCAGCTTCAGCATCACTCCTTCCAGTGAACATTCAGAGTTGATTTCCTTTAGGGTGGGCTGGTTGGCTCTCCTTTCCATCCAAGGGGCTCTCAAGAGTCTTCTCCAACACCACAGTTCAAAACCATCCATTCCTCAGCGCTCAATCTTTATGGTCCAGCTCTCCCGTCTGTATATGACTACTGCTCCTTATTGCAAAATTCAGACTTAAGTTGAAGAAAGTAAGGAAAACCACTAGGCCATTCAGATATGGCCTGGTTGGTCATATGACTATACAGAGGAAGTGATGAATAGATTCAAGGGATGAGATCTGGTAGACAGAATGTGTGAAGAACTATGGATGGAGGTTCATGACATTGTACAGGAGGCGGTATACTAAGTTAAGAGGGGAAACGCACACAGGGCACTTGGCTTAGAGAGGTTAGCAAGCAATCGAATGAATCCGATCATGGTGATAGTGGTGGAACCGACATCTACTTTTTGACTGGAGACACCACAGAGAAACAGAATAAAAAAATTATACAGCGGCATTTATTGCAAATATTTGTAAAAGCCAAACGATCCTATTACTGCTGTTGGAGCAGGGAGGGGGCGGGTCTGCGCCGTGTCAGACTTGACCATCCTTGGCCTCTGCCAAATTGATAAAAGTGAAAGTCGTTCAGTCATGTCAGACTCTTGGCGACCCCATGGACTATACAGGGCAGATTCTCCCAGCCAGAATACTAGAGTAGGTAGCCATTCCCTTCTCCAGGGGATCTTTCCAACCCAGGAATCGAACCAGGGTCTCCCGAATTGCAGGCAGATTCTTTAGCAACTGAGCTATGCCAAACAGAAGTGAACAGCACCCTCGGGTGTGACAACCAAAAATGTCTCCAGACACTGACAAGTGTCCCCTGGGGTGGGAAAGAAGGGGGAGGGGGAGCTGGGGACTTATCTGCGTCCCTCACTCATGCTGTTTAAGAGCCATCAATACCAGAAAACTGGGCTGACCTTCCAAAAAGTCAATGTCATGGAGAGCAAACAACAAAATATAAAAGATGGAAGGTGGGGGACTATTCTTGATAAGACACAATAGCCCAGCGCATTCCGGACGCAGGACCAGCGAGCATTTCCTAAACGTCAACACCGAGTTCACTACCACGCTGAGAGCTCACTGCAACTGGGATGCATTTTAACAGGCACACCAACCAACCCCCCACCCCACCCCGGGGCCCTCCTATCATGCAGGCTCTGGATCTGCAGACCTGGGCAGGGCCAAAGTGTCTGCCCTGACGATGAGGCTGCCTTCAGAACACACCTGGAGGAGCTGGGTCACTGGAGGGAGGTGTGTCTGCGGTAGACCCATGGGAATCTGAAATTCACTTCTTGATAAGGAGGTGCCATAAACTGGAGCGGTTGTTTCCAAACATATACATGTTGTCACTGTTGTTTATCTGCTCAGTGCTGGCTGACTCTGCGGCCCCATGGACTGACACCCTCCAGGCTCCTTTGTCCATGGGATTTCCCAGGCAAGAATCCTGAAGCGGGTTTATGTCTCTTCCTTGATAGCTCAGTTGTTAAAGAATCAGCCTGCAACATGGGAGACTCTGGTTCGATTCCTGGGTGGGGAAGATCCCCTGGAGAAGGGAGAGGCTACCCACTCGTCTTCTTGGGCTTCCTGGTGGCTCAGATAGTAAAGAATCCACCCACAATGCGGGAGACCTGGGTTCAATCCCTGGGTTGGAAGATCCCCTGGAGAAGGGAAAGGCCACCTACTCCAGTACAGTGCCCTGAAGAATTCCATGGACGAGTCCATGGGGTAGCAAATAGTTGGACACTGAGTGACTTTCATTTCACTTCTCTTCAATTTCCTACTCCAGGGCTTCTTCCTGACCCAGGGATCAAACTCGTATCTCCTGCACTGGAAGGTGGATTCTTTACCACTGGGGCCACCTGGGAATTTCTGGCCTGAAGAATTCCCTGGACTGTGTAGTCACCGGGAGGGTGGAGGGTCTGAAAGAGTCAGACACGACTGAGCGCCTTTCACTTTCACTTTTCCTTACTGTTTTTCGTAACAGTTGTTTAATTTACCTTCCTAGCAAGACTGTACGAGGGTCCCCTTTTCTCCATACGCTCTCCAGCATTCCCTGTTTCTGTATTTTTGATCACTGCCCTTCTGACCGGTGCCAAGTGACATCTCACTGTACTTTTAATTTGCATTTCTCTAATAATGAACGAAGTTGAGCTTCTTTTCATGTGTTTGTGGGCCATCTGCATATCTTCTTTGGAGAAATTTTCGTAACAGTTGTTTAATTTACCTTCCTAGCAAGACTGTACGAGGGTCCCCTTTTCTCCATACGCTCTCCAGCATTCCCTGTTTCTGTATTTTTGATCACTGCCCTTCTGACCGGTGCCAAGTGACATCTCACTGTACTTTTAATTTGCATTTCTCTAATAATGAACGAAGTTGAGCTTCTTTTCATGTGTTTGTGGGCCATCTGCATATCTTCTTTGGAGAAACGTCTGTTTCGGTCTTCCGCCCACTTTCTCACTGGGTTGTGGTTTGCTTGTTTTTTTTTAATATACTGAGCTGCAGGAGCTGCTTGTATATTTTTAAAGATTTCTTTTACTATTTTTAGCAGCCTGTTTTCTTCTATAAACTCTATTTCATCATTAAAGTGGTGGCTATGAGCTGCAAGCATGCTGTATCAGAATTGTAATTTACAGCCGCTCACTCAGGGCTGTGTATGCAGCCGAAAGAAGCCTATAAAATTAATGGTCACCCTGGACGGAGTGGCTTGAGTCCAAAGAACAGAGTATGGAAATCGGAAGCAAAAGCTAACTACAGCAGAGACCACCTGGCCAGCCAGCATTGCCCTAAACAAGAGACAGAGGTCAGCATCACCAACCACCCACTAGCAGTCCACTCCTGAGTACCTCCTGGGCCCTAACAGAGCACAGGGGAAGGGCACCGCACCTCTGCGTACTAAGGTGTTCGTTGTTGTTCAGTGGATAAATTGTGTCCCACTCTTTGTGACCCCATGGACTGCAGCACACCAGGCCTCCCTGTCCATCACCAACTCCCAGAGCTCACTCAAACTCACATCCATCAGTCGGTGATGCCATGCAACCATCTCATCCTCTGTTGTCCCCTTCTCCAGTCTTCAATCTTTCCAGGTTTCATCATTAAAGTGGTGGCTATGAGCTGCAAGCATGCTGTATCAGAATTGTAATTTACAGCCGCTCACTCAGGGCTGTGTATGCAGCCGAAAGAAGCCTATAAAATTAATGGTCACCCTGGACGGAGTGGCTTGAGTCCAAAGAACAGAGTATGGAAATCGGAAGCAAAAGCTAACTACAGCAGAGACCACCTGGCCAGCCAGCATTGCCCTAAACAAGAGACAGAGGTCAGCATCACCAACCACCCACTAGCAGTCCACTCCTGAGTACCTCCTGGGCCCTAACAGAGCACAGGGGAAGGGCACCGCACCTCTGCGTACTAAGGTGTTCGTTGTTGTTCAGTGGATAAATTGTGTCCCACTCTTTGTGACCCCATGGACTGCAGCACACCAGGCCTCCCTGTCCATCACCAACTCCCAGAGCTCACTCAAACTCACATCCATCAGTCGGTGATGCCATGCAACCATCTCATCCTCTGTTGTCCCCTTCTCCAGTCTTCAATCTTTCCAGGATCAGAGTCTTTTCCAATGAGTCCATTCTTTGCATCAGGTGGCCAAAGTATTGGAGCTTCAGCTTCAGCATCACTCCTTCCAGTGAACATTCAGAGTTGATTTCCTTTAGGGTGGGCTGGTTGGCTCTCCTTTCCATCCAAGGGGCTCTCAAGAGTCTTCTCCAACACCACAGTTCAAAACCATCCATTCCTCAGCGCTCAATCTTTATGGTCCAGCTCTCCCGTCTGTATATGACTACTGCTCCTTATTGCAAAATTCAGACTTAAGTTGAAGAAAGTAAGGAAAACCACTAGGCCATTCAGATATGGCCTGGTTGGTCATATGACTATACAGAGGAAGTGATGAATAGATTCAAGGGATGAGATCTGGTAGACAGAATGTGTGAAGAACTATGGATGGAGGTTCATGACATTGTACAGGAGGCGGTATACTAAGTTAAGAGGGGAAACGCACACAGGGCACTTGGCTTAGAGAGGTTAGCAAGCAATCGAATGAATCCGATCATGGTGATAGTGGTGGAACCGACATCTACTTTTTGACTGGAGACACCACAGAGAAACAGAATAAAAAAATTATACAGCGGCATTTATTGCAAATATTTGTAAAAGCCAAACGATCCTATTACTGCTGTTGGAGCAGGGAGGGGGCGGGTCTGCGCCGTGTCAGACTTGACCATCCTTGGCCTCTGCCAAATTGATAAAAGTGAAAGTCGTTCAGTCATGTCAGACTCTTGGCGACCCCATGGACTATACAGGCCAGATTCTCCCAGCCAGAATACTAGAGTAGGTAGCCATTCCCTTCTCCAGGGGATCTTTCCAACCCAGGAATCGAACCAGGGTCTCCCGAATTGCAGGCAGATTCTTTAGCAACTGAGCTATGCCAAACAGAAGTGAACAGCACCCTCGGGTGTGACAACCAAAAATGTCTCCAGACACTGACAAGTGTCCCCTGGGGTGGGAAAGAAGGGGGAGGGGGAGCTGGGGACTTATCTGCGTCCCTCACTCATGCTGTTTAAGAGCCATCAATACCAGAAAACTGGGCTGACCTTCCAAAAAGTCAATGTCATGGAGAGCAAACAACAAAATATAAAAGATGGAAGGTGGGGGACTATTCTTGATAAGACACAATAGCCCAGCGCATTCCGGACACAGGACCAGCGAGCATTTCCTAAACGTCAACACCGAGTTCACTACCACGCTGAGAGCTCACTGCAACTGGGATGCGTTTTAAGAGGCACACCAACCAACCCCCCACCCCACCCCGGGGCCCTCCTATCATGCAGGCTCTGGATCTGCAGACCTGGGCAGGGCCAAAGTGTCTGCCCTGACGATGAGGCTGCCTTCAGAACACACCTGGAGGAGCTGGGTCACTGGAGGGAGGTGTGTCTGCGGTAGACCCATGGGAATCTGAAATTCACTTCTTGATAAGGAGGTGCCATAAACTGGAGCGGTTGTTTCCAAACATATACATGTTGTCACTGTTGTTTATCTGCTCAGTGCTGGCTGACTCTGCGGCCCCATGGACTGACACCCTCCAGGCTCCTTTGTCCATGGGATTTCCCAGGCAAGAATCCTGAAGCGGGTTTATGTCTCTTCCTTGATAGCTCAGTTGTTAAAGAATCAGCCTGCAACATGGGAGACTCTGGTTCGATTCCTGGGTGGGGAAGATCCCCTGGAGAAGGGAGAGGCTACCCACTCGTCTTCTTGGGCTTCCTGGTGGCTCAGATAGTAAAGAATCCACCCACAATGCGGGAGACCTGGGTTCAATCCCTGGGTTGGTAAGATCCCCTGGAGAAGGGAAAGGCCACCTACTCCAGTACAGTGCCCTGAAGAATTCCATGGACGAGTCCATGGGGTAGCAAATAGTTGGACACTGAGTGACTTTCATTTCACTTCTCTTCAATTTCCTACTCCAGGGCTTCTTCCTGACCCAGGGATCAAACTCGTATCTCCTGCACTGGAAGGTGGATTCTTTACCACTGGGGCCACCTGGGAAGCTGCTGCTGCTGCTGCTAAGTCACTTCAGTCGTGTCTGACTCTGTGCGACCCTATAGATGGCAGCCCACAAGGCTCCCTCGTCCCTGGGATTCTCCAGGCAAGAACACTGGAGTGGGTTGCCATTTCCTTCTCCAATGCATGAAAGTGAAAAGTGAAAGTGAAGTCGCTCAGTTGTGTCCGACTCTTTGCAACCCCATGGACTGCAGCCCACCAGGCTACTCCATCCATGGGATTTTCCAGGCAAGAGTACTGGAGTGGGGTGCCACTGCCTTTTCCGTGGGAAGCACTCCCCCCCACAAAAAAAAAATACTGCTGACAGGGTTGGTAGAGATTTCCTGAAACATTCACAATATCACTCCACCACAGAAAGGAGAAGCGAGGTGCACACAGGTTAAGACAATTGGGTCAGGGTGCCCTAGTCTGTACTCTGGCTCTGCTTGCTTAGCTGGTTCATTTGCTGCCCCTCCTGACTCTCAAAGGTGGTTGAGGGGGGACTCTGTCTGCCCACCCAGCTTAAAGCAGGACCACTGCCTCGCTGCTCCAGCATCCACGACCTCCGCCCCTTAAGCGCGCACTTTCCTCAGCAGATACCACCCACCTTTCCCAATGGCATCCTTCTGTGTGTCCTTTCCATTTCCCTCACACTCCCTGCCACCAGATACTTTTTGTGAATCCCTTAGTTTGCAACTTGGTTCCGAATCACCATGTGGCTTCATTACCAACCCCAGGAAGTAATTTTTTTTTAAGCATCAGCAGTGAAACAAAATACTAGTCCTGGCTCTGGCACGCAGACCGTCCCGCTGACCCAACACTAGGACCTCAGAGAAGAAAAAAAAGGAAGAAATTACCTCTGCCTCTCATCACGTTTCCGAGACTGGAAGACATGTCCCCGCAGCAACCCGTGAGAGCCATAAGCAAGTGCATTATGGGTATGGCCCCTGGAGTGCCGTCTGTCTCTCTAATTATTTGGACAAAGACCGCGAGGGACGTGCTGGGCAGACCTCAGAGAGGTGGCTGCCAAATTTCGGTGTTTAATTTAAAAAAAAAGGGTTTGCATGGTCCCAGGAGAAACAATGCCACATTCAGGAAACAACACTTTTCGAATAGTTCCTCCTGTTCAATTCCCGCTCCTTAACTTATCTGGAATGGTACCACCCGAGGTGGTTTTGTCTGCCTGGACATGAAATAAACCTGGGGCACGGACCTTTGTAACATTATGCTATTGCTTCTTTGCCTAACAAATCAGTTTTCTTCATTTTTACGGTTGGAAATGGACTGCCTTCTTTCCACATGAAGAGGGCCATCCCCTGGACATGGACACACTG
>SJYC01013821.1:0-47588 GCA_006408675.1 Madoqua kirkii | reverse complement strand
TGAAGATTTCTTAAAAGTCAATGTCCTAGTGACTTGTCATTGGGATTGTGGGTGGTGTTCTTCCTCTACTTTTAGATTTTCTAATCTCTGCAATAAGAGTGGAAATCTACGTACTGGGGAAGGACATGGCTCTGCTTGTCCTCTGTCCTGAGCCTCCTCTGTTCCTATAATGCCTCCCCTGACTCACCCTTTACTTACTTCACCCCAAGTCATTGAGATCTGGACTGTTTGTGGACCTGGGCCCCACCCACCCAGGTGAGGACACGGTGTCCCTACCAGGTAGTTGGCTCTGACCTACACAACTATCTCTGACTCACAACTGCAGTCTGGTCATCCACATTCCTGGACCTGGCCAACTTTCCATTACCATTGCCCCGAGTCTTTACTCCACGTTACAATCAAGCCATAGCAAAATCTGTTCAATCCATTTCTCCACTTCAGTCCTGCAGTGATGGGATAGAGCAGGGATACCCAGACAGAGGTAAGAGATTAAGAGGAAACTGCTGACTTAGGGAGAAAATGGATGAACTCAGAAGGCAAATGTTGAGCTTGTTACAGTTATGAAACAGTAAAACAAGTTTTATCATCAGATTTTAAGTACATAAACAGAATTCAGCCACACAGAGGTAAGGGAAAAGCCTGGAATTGCCAGCTGTGACCCAAGGGGAATTAATAAACTGCTCTCAGACCCATTTTCTAATCTTTAAATGAGGGTAATGTTTTCTAATGTGCATAGTTTCTATAATGAATGGAAATAACTGTCTCCTGAATGAACCAGCTGTTCTTTCCCAGTCAGGCTTCCAAAGCCTCTGGATGACCCTTATGCTAAAACACAAACCCAAGGTCACGGGCATCAGGAATGGGGCATTTCTGTATCTTGGATGATGAAACTCAAAGTCTTTCAGATCGGGTAGATAATCCTTCCCCCTCCTAACTCCTGGGCGAATAGTACTGTCCCCATTTCCCTGCCTCTATTATACCTGTTGTTCCAGCAAAATTATTAATAACACCTTGGTTTCCTCTAACAGTGGCTCAGTTTGAACAATGAAGAGTATGGTCACCCTACCTAAAATCTATGAGGCAGTACTGATCAAGATTTCTTCTGAAGTACGGCTGTTGGCTAGTCCAGCTTCATCTGCAACAGGCAACACCACTTTGTAGTGGGAAAAGTTTGAGGGCTGTGTGCATCCCAGGGCCTGTGCCTCCAGGCTGCTGCTCTAATAGCTCTGTGAGCTGTCCTTGGCTCTCAGCCTGTTCCCTGTAACTGTTAGAGCTGTAAGTAGGCTTGAGTTCACCCTGGAGATGGGAGGGACTCCCTTGGATGTTTTAGTTGAGCAGGGGTTGAGGGAGACCCAGTGTGTGGGGGTTATAATCAGAGCTAGTGAGGGCTCTGAAAGGAAACTTGGGTCCTTGGGCTACAGTCATCTCTGTTGCCCCCAGACATGCCTCTGGTGGTTCTGCAGTGTGGGAAAGCCCCGCTGGTCCTGTACCTCCTGTATGTGTCCTGTCAAGGTAGGACAATGCCACCAGGCTCCCATCTCCACTCCACACAGAAAGAAGGGTCTGGACACCTCCCCAGAGCCTGCTCAGGCAGAACCACTGAAAGTTCTTAAGAGAAGTGTGGAGGGAATTGAGGTGCTACCTAGTCTTAAACTGCAACAGAAATGTAGGGAATGTGTTGGGCCTGTGAATCAGAGCCCTAAGGTGAGTGGGAGAAAGGAGCATCTGGGTGGGGAGAAATGAAGAAGCCTTAGGAAGAGCAGCTGTAGGGAGGAGGCCAGGCTGGGATTAGGGCCTTGCGGGGATGCTTCTATAGAGTGCTTTGTTCTGGACCCTGCCATGCTCCTGCCAAAGGGATTGAGAGGATGAGCCTGAAGAGTGTGGCTCCTACACTCAGGACACTCTGGAGTGGAGTCTGGGGCACAGCTTGCTGGAGCTCCCTTTAAATGAAAGTGGCAGGGTCCATCATGTCCCAGGGAAGTTGTTGCCTCTAAGAGCTCTGGTCACTGTGCACTGGAAGGAGTGGGGCTCCCCTGTGCCGCCTCTCTCTCTGTGAGGAGCCTGGATATCCCATTCCCTCTGTACCCTGAGGGAGAGCCCACACATGGAAAACTCAGCTTTTTTCCCTCCTGTGTAGAGAAATCTCAGTTCTTCCCCACTGCATTTCTCCTATGAGTTTCCTTTCTACCTCACACAGGGTACTTCACTTTTGGCACCAAACAGTTCTCCAGGATACCAGCACAAGTGGGGTATGCTTCAAGTTTAACTCATTTGTGACACTATCTACCTGGAGAAAGTGTTAGATCCCATAGGATAAAGTTAGTCATTTAAGATGGGCCTCTTTCTCACTTTGGGCACCACTCGAAAGCCCCGGTTATCACCTGTGCTTCCAGTCAACTGGCTGTAGACCTGTGATCCTTATGACCTTCCTCCTTAAGTCTGACTCATTTGCCAGAATGGCTCCCAGAGTTGAGGCCAACAATTTCTTACACTGATCAGTTTATTGGGCGTCCCAGGTGGTGCTAGTGTTAAAGAACCCACCTAACAATACATAAACTCAAGGGATTAGATCTGATAGAGTGGCTAGAGAACTATGGATGGAGAATCGTGACATTGTACAGGAGACAGGGATAAAGATCATCCCCAAGAGAAAGAAATGAAAAGAGGTAGTCTAATGAGGCTTTACAAATAGCTATGAAAAGAAGAGAAGTGAAAGGCAAAGGAGAAAAGGAAAGATACACCCATTTGAATGCAAAGTTCCAAAGAATAGCAAGGAGAGATAAGAAAGCCTTCCTCAGCAACCAGTGAAAAGAAATAGAGGAAAACAACAAAATGGGAAAGACTAGAGATCTCTTCAAGAAAGTGAGGAATGCCAAGGGAATATTTCATGCAAAGATGGGCTCAGTAAAGAAGAGAAATGATATGGACCTAACAGAAGAAGAAGATATTAAGAAGAGGTGGTAAGAATACATGGAAGAACTGTACAAAAAAGATCTTCATGACCCAGATAAGCACAATAGTGTGATCACTCACCTAGAGCCAGACATCCGGAATGCAAAGTCAAGTGGGCCTTAGGAAGCATCACTATAAACAAAGCTAGTGGAGGTGATGGAATTGCAGTTGAGCTATTTCAAATCCTGAAAGATGATGCTGTGAAAGTGCTGCACTCAATATGTCAGCAAATTTGGAAAACTCAGCAGTGGCCACAGGACTGGAAAAGGTCAGTTTTCATTCCAATCTCAAAGAAAGGCAATGCCAAAGAATGCTCAGACTACCACACAATTGCACTCGTCTCACATGCTAGTAAAGTAATGCTCAAAATCTCCAAGCCAGGCTTCAACAATACATGAACCTGAACTGTGAACTTCCAGATGTTCAAGTTGGATTTAGAAAAAGCAGAAGAACCAGAGATCAAATTGCCAACATCTGTTGTATCATTGAAAAAGCAAGAGAGTTCCAGAGAAACATCAATTTCTGTTTTATTGACTATGCCAAAGCCTTTGACTGTGTGGATCACAACAAACTGTGGGAAATTCTTCAAGAGGTAGAAATATCATACCACTTGACCTACCTTCTGAGAAATATGCAGGTCCGGAAGCAACAGTTAGAACTAGCCATGGAACAACAGATTGGTTCCAAATCAGGAAAGGAGTACATCAATGCTGTATATTGTCACCCTGCTTGCTTAACTTCTATACAGAGTACATCATGAAAAATACTGGGCTGGATGAAGCACAAGCTGGAATCAAGATTTCCAGGAGAAATATCAGTAACCTCAGTTATGTGGATGACACCACCCTTATGGTAGAAAGTGAAGAAGAACTAAACAGCCTCTTGAAAGTGAAAGAGGAGAGTGAAAAGTTGGCTTAAAGCTCAACGTTCTGAAAACTAAAGTCAAGGCATCTGCTTCCATCACTTCATGGGAAATAGATGGGGAAACAGTAGAAACAGTGGCTGACTTTATTTTTCTGGACTGCAAAATCACTGTATATGGTGACTGCAGCCATGGAATTAAAAGACACTTACTCCTTGGAAGGAAAGCTATGACCAACCTAAAGAGCATATTAAAATGAAGAGACCTTACTTTGACAACAAAGGTCCGTCTAGTCAAGGCTATGGTTTTTCCAGTGGTCATGTATGGATGTGAGAGTTGGACTATAAAGACAGCTGAGTGCTTAAGAATTGATGCTTTTGAACTGTGGTGTTAGAGAAGACTCTTGAGAATCCCTTGGACTGGAAGGAGACCCAACCAGTTCATCTTAAGGGAGATCAATCCTGGATGTTCATTGGAAGGACTGATGCTAAAGCTGAAACTCCAATACTTTGGCCACCTGATGTAAAGAACTGACTCATTTGAAAAGACCCTGATGTTGGGTAAGATTGAAGGTGGCAGGAGAAGGGGATGACAGAGAATGAGATAATTGGATGGCATCACCAACTCAATGGACATAAGTTTGAGTAAACACTGTTAGTTGGTGATAGACAGGGAGGCCTAGGGTGCTGCAGTCCATGGGGCCACAGAGTTGTACATGACTGAGTGACCAAACTGAACTGAACCAGTGCATGAGACATACAAGAAGAATGGATGATCCCTGGGTTGGCAAGATCCTCTGGAGGAGCTCATGGCAACTTACTCCAAGATTCTTGCCTGCAGAGTCCCATGGACAGATTATGGTGGGTTATAGTCCATACGGTCACAAAGCGTTGGATACAACCTAAAGAACTTAGCACACATGCATGATGATAAAGGCCATAAGGAAGAGATGCACAGTGCCAGGTTTGTGTGCGGGTGCAGGGGCTTCCTGCCCTCCATGTGTTTACCAGTCCAGAAAACTCTGAACCCCCTATTATTAAATTTTGTGGAGGCTTCCTCCAATACCCAGTATCATTTCCATTTCCGGACATTCCCTTTTCTGTGGAGGATGAGGCAGGTAGGGCTGAAAATTCCATGCTTCTAATCATGGCTTGGTTTTTCTGAGAAGCCCCCACCCAGTAACCCACCCAGAGTCACCAAATTAGAATAAGAGATGTCCCCAGCACTGTTGTTACTGAGGAATTACATGAGTTTCAGGAGCCCTGAGTAAGTGCTGGTACCACAGACAAATATTAGAACAAGAGGTGTTCCCAGTATTCTCAACATTTAGGAAATTGCAAGGGTTTGGGTTCCATTCCAAGAACTTGGTGGAGAGTCCAAAATATATAATTTTCTGCCATCTCAGAAAATTTATGATCAATGAGAGCCTGGAGATGAGGGACCATCCCTATTGACTGCATCTAGTGCACAAGGTTTCTGAGTGAGGTGGGTGTTCCAGCTGGAGAGTGCCATGCCTCTCCATTGTGGATGACCCTTGCCTTTTCTTTCTGGGGACTAGGTTCTTCTCCTGGGGCAGAGCTTACAATGGCACCTTTTGCCAGACTCATGAGCAGAGGTTCTGCTCTAAGCATGCAGCCTGGAGTATCCGGGTTGTCCTCACCTCCTTTGACATCCATGCTTGGCCCCATTGGGTGCTCAGATAGAGCTGGGGTTATGGTTCTAACCCAGAAGGGTGATCCACTGGAGAAGGAGAAAGTAACGATGAGAGTGGGTTGATGCCCAGACCAGGCCTGAGGATGGAAGGACAGAACACAGTAGACACAGGGCCAGTCCAGTCTTCTCTTCACTGTGTGTGGACTGGGTGAGCTTCTCCCAGCACAACTGGCTTCTTAGAAAATGCTCTCGAAACTTCCCTTTCTTCTCCTCATAAGAAGTGTCATCTTAGTCATGCTCTTGACCAAAGAAACATTTTCCAGCCCAAGTCAGAGCGTGTGAGGGGCATTCTTGCCTTGGAGAAGCCCCAGGGCACTGCTTCCTTGGGTACAGGAGGACATTTTGCAAGTGCAAAGCATGTGCCCAGGAGTTGGCATTGCTGTGACCTTGGAAGAGTAGGGTCCGGCAGTCTGCCTCCGCCAGAATGAGGCCTCCTCCTGGGTTTGCAGGTCCATTTCTAGGCTCTGGCACTGCCTAGACATTTGAGTTGGGTATGCCCTGGCTCCCTGCACCCCACCTATCTAAACACTTTCTTGTCGGAGCTAACATCTATCTGTGCATTCCCCACACCAACTAGTACTGCTCAGTTAGGATCTTTACCATCTTGCACCACCAGCTTCTAGGTCTACAATCCATTCTAGACATGACTTCCAGTTGATATTGCCAAAACCTGCACCTGCCCAGTTGAGGACTGATGGAGCTGCCTGGCCTGAGGACTCAGTGCTAAGGTCCTTAGTGTGGGTCACAAGCCCTCCGTCCTGTACCCCATCTTCTAGCTCAGTGCTGGGGGCCTGCACAGCGAGGCTCTGTTTGCCATGCACACCAATGACTGGCTCCCTGTAATGTCTGAGAGCTTCAGCAAATGCATGTCTATTCATGTAAAAGCTCATACTCTCTCCTAAATAGGTTAATCAGGATCACACCTCTGCAGGCTGCTGCCCAGGCATCCCTCTCCCCTCTCCACATAGAGCTGGTTCATGCAGAGCTCAGGAAGCTCCATTCTCCACAGTAGCAGGAGGGGATGCTTCTCACAGGCCCTGGGAGAAAACCTGGCCAAGTGTCGGGCAGGGGATGGGAGGGATCTGCCTGACCTGGGCAGCTTTGGATGCCGTGCGCCTGCCGAGTTGTCACCTTGTGGATGCCTCTCTTCAGCCTGAGCAGAGACAGCCCAGGACCAGTCCTTGGGGTGCCTGGCCTCCTCTCTTCTTCCTGCATCAGGGTTCCTGCCCACCCTCGGCCCCATACCACACCCAAGCATGCGCCACCTCTCAACCCTCTGCTCTCTGAGTTCACTCAGTTTATAAATCCATCTGGGGTCTCACGTCTTCCTGGCAGCCCCTGCCTTTTCATACACTGAGACTCTCACTCATCTGAGCTCCCAGGGCCTGTCTGGGATGAACTTCTTTTGGATTCTAGGCATCTACATTTTTCCTTCCCTTGCCCTGTGTTTATTCTTCTATCTTCTCCTTTGGCAAGTAAGCACCTACTCTGTGTTAGATGCTGAAAGTACAGAATGGAGAAGGCACACTCTCACTTCCATCCCTGCTCACAGTGAGCTTTAAAGACACAAGGGTGGGGTCCCCACTGGTATCTGTGGCATGGGAATGGCCGGGAAAACTTCCTGGATGAAGGGAGGTCCAAGTGACTCATCTTGAATGAACAAAGGTACCAGATAATAAAGAAGGGAGCAAGTGGAAGGGCTTTACTGTCAATGGGCAAGATGACCTGTGAGATTGGAAGGCACCTGATTCTGATGGATTGTGCTGACCACTGGAGCAGAGGTGAGAGTCTCTGGGAGCATAGCCTCCCAGTCTCAGTGATGAGCATCTTTACATCACACTTAGGTTGCTAGTGCACCTTGCACATTGCAGGTGTACCGCAAAAGCTGCTGGAGGAAAAGTAATCAAATTCTGACTCCAAAGGACAGAATCCTCACTCCTCCAAGGATAAATCCTGTATACCTCTTCAACTGTTTAAAATAACTTATTTTCATATTGCAGGAAGTTAGACCATATAGATAATAAAAAATATGAAAAACACCTCCCAAATCACTGATTTAACCATGATATATGAATTAGAGGCAAAAAATAACAAAGTACTGTTGCTTTAATTTGTATTCCCTTGACAATTAGAGAGTTTAAGCTTTTGTTTTCCTTTTCACATTTAAATTTGCTCTTTTATAAACTAAGCATTTACTTCTGCTTTTAAAAATTGTTTTTCAAAAAATTTACACACTGAAAGTTTGAAGAACATAGTATTTTCCTAAATTATGTTTATCTTTTGACTTTACTTATGATTTTGTGTTTCTACTGCTTAGGAATGTTTACTTTTGATATAGTTGAGTCTATTATTCTTTTCCTTTATGATTTCATATTTGACATCATGTTTAAAAACATACCCCCTACTCCAATATTATACAAACAGCCATCTATGTATCTGAAGCTAGTTCTGAGGCTTTATTTTTATATTTAATTCTTTAGTTCCCCTATAATTTATTCAATGATTGGCACCAGGGTGAAATCTAACCTAATGATTGATTTCTTAAATGATAGATCCCACCTTTATTTAAAATGTACAATTTTCATGCACTAATTAGCCATATATATATTTTAATTATTTTTATAATTTCTATTATGTTCTAATGATTTAACTGTTTTCCTCCATCAACACCGAATTGTTTTAATTATTTTAGCTTCATGCTATGTTTTAATATCTGTCAGGACTTGTTTCACCTGAATATTCTACTTTTTTCTTATTCTGTGTTCATAGATGAAATTTAGCATTATTTAACAAACTCAACAGAGTTTCAAAACTTCTCATTGCTAGCTGCCTGTTTAACTTTTATTATTTTTTTCTTTTTAGACCCTCCCCTTCCCCATAGCATGGGTGGCAAGTGACTTGGTTTACCAATTAGATATAAGTGATATCTTGCTGCTGGGGCACTCAAAAAAAAAAAAAAAGTGTTTTCCTGGTTAACAGGGACTCACTCATCTGGTAGGCATCATTTCCTTTTTCATCCTGCATGAAATGTGACTGAGATATCTGGAGCAGCAACAGCTACCTTGTGCATATTGTACAACTGACATAACAGAATAAATATAAAAGATAATAGAAAGAAAAAGGGCAGAGACTGGATTTCTATTACATGCTGTTGCTGCTGCCAAGTCGCTTCAGTTGTGTCCAACTCTGTGCGACCCCAGAGATAGCAGCCCACCAGGCTCCTCTGTCCCTGGGATTCTCCAGGCAAGAACAGTGGAGGGGGTTGCCATTTCCTTCTCCAACGCATGAAAGTGAAAAGTGAAAGTGAAGTTGCTCAGTCATGCCCAACTCTTAGCGACCACATGGACTGTAGCCTACCAGGCTCCTCCATCCATGGGATTGTCCAGGCAAGAGTACTAGAGTGGGTTGCCATTGCCTTCTCTAATATTACATGCTAACTCAATTTTATTTGGGCTTTTAATCAAATTTCCTTACATTACTGGCTCTATTTGGGAGGAGTATTTGTGTATTATAACATTAAGACATTCTGTTTAGTCTCATCAAATGTATTGCAGAATTTAAATTTAGTTTCACTTAGCTGTCACTATCATACCTCAGTTTCTGCTCATTCATGTTGCTCAAACCACCCAATAAGGAACCCTTTTCCCAGCCTCTCTATCCATTCACATGGCTCAATGGTAAAAGAATCTGGATGTCAAGGAAGGAGTTGCAGGATACCCCAGTTTGATCCTTGGGTCTGGAAGAACCCCTGGAGAAGGAAAGGGCAACCTACTCCAGTATTCTTGCCTGGGTAACCTCATGGACAGAGGAGCCTGGGAGGGTACAGTCCATAGGGTCACAAAGAGGTGGACATGACTGAGCCTGCACGCATACACTATTGATCTAAGCCTGGACCATCAACCTCTTCCAGAGTTTTTCTGAAATACTCCCTACCATTATCTCTCTTTTCTTCTGAGGGTTCTACTGGATATGGTTGGGAACAGGAGTTGTTGTTCAGTTGCTGAGTCATGTCTGACTTTTTGCAACACCATGTACTGCACACACCAGGCTTCTCTGTCCTTCACTATCTCCTGGAGTTTGGTCAAACTCATGTCCATTGAGTATGTGATGCCACCCAACCATCTCATCCTCTGTTGCCCCCTTCTCCTCCTGTCCTCAATGTTTCCCAGCATCAGGGTCTTTTCCAGTGAGTTGGTTCTTGGCATCACGTGGCCAAAGTATTGGGGATTCAGCTTCAGCATCAGTCCTTTCAGTGAATATTCAGGACTGATTTCCTTTAGGATTGACTGGTTGATCACCTTGAGGTTTTTCCTCAAGAACTCCATGAACAGTTTGAAATGGTGACAGTAGAGAGAGTGTTTTTAAGAAAGAACAAGACTCCACAGGCATAAGAGGGTACTAAATCTCATTGTTGCACTTAATAGAGGGAGCGGGATCTAGTGTTCCTCTGAGTGCCTAGGCAGGCCCTGCGGTGTGATCGGGGCTAGTCATAAAGGTTGGTTTCTCTCCTTTCTTCCAGACCCCTGTGGAGCTGCATTCCCACCCTCCTGCTGAATCAGAGCAAGGCTGTGGGTTTGCTGTGGCCCCAGAGAGTAGGAATGGGCCAGTGCTCACTGCTTGTGGCCACCCTCTTTCCCATCTTTGCAGCTCTGTCCCTCCTGATGGTGGTCTGGAAGGGACCATCAGTTGGTCCCTGACTGCCTGGGACCATGGAGACCATGGAGGAAGGCAATGACATCACCTATGAATGACCAAGTGGCTGGTCTCTGGGGTTTACACAGCCTGTCCTGCCTGATATGGAACCTCATCCTGTTCATAATCTGGGACAGAGATTTAACAATTTCTGTTCCATCAGCAAGTAAATGGAGACTAAGAAGTTCAGGTCACTTACACCCTGTCAGGAAGGTACACTTGCCTCAGGACTTCACCCAGGCTGCCTGCCTAGGAGGCCAGCACCTGTTTGGTTAGTCATTTGCTCCTAGTTTAGCCTGGAGTCTTCTCTGTAGAGTTTTTAGGCACTTGTATCCCACCTTTCAACTTAAATATAGACATTTTGCTTCGGTTTCTATTGTCCTTAATGCCACAGCATGGGCACATACAAAATTAGGAAATGCTTGCTGCATTCATGACACCAAAGCTGGCAGCAGCTTATACACCACTTCTGGGAGGCTGCTTCTCACATTAGCAAGTCTGCACTAAGGGCAGGTCTAAGCCTGCTGGAGCTGGCTTCTGGAGACACAGAGAACTTTCTCTGAGTTTCTCCCATAATCAGTTCAATACAGTCACTCAGTTGTGTCTGACTCTTTGCCATCTCATGAACTGCAGCATGCCAGGCTCCCCTGTCTATCACCAACATCTGGAGCTTGCTCAAACTCATGTCCATCAAGGTGGTGATGCCATCCAACCATTTCATCCTCTGTCAGCTCCTTCTTCTCCTGCCTGCAATCTTTCCCAGCATCAGAGTCTTTGCCTCAATGGTTGGACCCAAAGTCTATGTCCAAACAGGTTTTCCTTGTGGCCCATTGGAAGTGTGAGACCTCGCTTTCCCTCGAGGGTCCCCATTGTGCTGCTTGTTGCAGACACAAGCTCTGTCTTCTTGCTCTGGGCTCACCCCCACACTTGTATCTAGTGGTTGTGCAGAGTCACCTGCTTGTCCCCCCCAGAGAGGTACCGTCCCCTGGTTCTGGCCCCTTGCTTGGACGGCAGTGAGAAGCCTGGATCGTCGGGCCTTGGTTGGGGACATGGGCCTGGTCCTTCCAGCTTCATCTGAGAAAGCACCACTCATAGGTATGTGAGGAAGAACGTGGCCCAGGTGGATGGCTCAGCATGGTGCCATGGTAGAGAGATGCCAGTTAGGATGGGGGCTGGGTTCCCAATGTCCAGGGCTCTTGAAAAGTCCTTCATGCACATATAGTCAAATTGGTGAGGCCATTGCTAGGTCTGGGCACCTTCTATGTGTTTTTGAGTTGTTGGAATGACTTATTCTACTACCAAATAGGATCTAGAGAAAAGAACCCTCTCTTCACAGAATCCTTTGGGGCTTTGGTGAGGAGGTGAACACTGGGGCATGCGGGCACATAGATGTGAGCAAGTGAGTGCAGTTGGGCGGATGACACAGCCTTCCTGGTCCTGGTTGGGCACAGGTCTCCACCGCGTGTTTCTGAGTGTGCACACACATGCATTCATATCTGTCTGTCCAGATGGACACCACATCTCCTGCAGGCCCGCCAGGAGGCAGACCTGTGCTGTTTTGGACACCTTCCCAAACGCATTGCGTGGATGCTGGAAGGTGCCAGTGTGCAGAACCTCCACTTTTCAGGGTCTCTTTCAAGGTACGGGTGGTGGGGGGCCTTCCCAATATGTCACATGGCTGATTTTCACTACATTTTCAACTACAGTCACTGAAGGCTCTCTCTGCTCCAACTTTCTATGTCTTTCAATTCTTTTCACATCTGGAGTTGTTATTGTTTTGGGATCCAGAAGAGGAGAAGCCAAGCTGGGCATATGCTCAGTTTGGGTTGAGCAGAATTACAGCGTGGGGATTGCCATCATGTCCACATGGCTATTACTGTTAGCCCTCTGGCTGTAGTAGAGCTTCTAAGAATATTCCCACCATGTTTTGTGCCTAACACCTGGCACATGATTCCAGGGTACAGGTCCAAGAGGGCACTGCATGATATCTTATGCCTCCAGCCCCAGAAATGTGAGTCATGGAGAAGAGACAGTGGTACGTAGCCAGGAGATAGGCTGTGGACAACTCTTCCTATGATCAGGTGAGTGGACTTGTAAGGATCATTTCTAACTGATACTCATTTTGAAAAAAAAAGTTATCTCCTGTTAGAAATGCAATCAATAATGAAGTGTTGGAAAAGACTATCATAATGCTTCTCTTTAAGAGGGGCTACCGAATTGTGTGTACTTCAGTCTCAGTGAAATCAGGACCTCTCTGTAAATGAATTACTGAGGTTGTGGTCAGAGTTAGGAGGTGGGCAGGGCAGGCAGGCCAGTTCAAAGGGGCCAGTAGCCTGGACCACAGAGTGTGAGAGTGTTCCATTGTGTCAGGAGGCCCTGGGTGGCTTCTTCAGGGAGTGTGTGTGACTTGCATTTTGGAGAGGGCAGCAGGCTGCACCATTAGGAGGCTGGTGGGGATTTTAGGAGGAGATGGTGCTGACCTCAGGAGGCTCTTGGGAGAGATGGGGAAAGAGGACTCAGTGGGCTCTATATTGGGGGATGAGTTGCTAGGACTGGCTGATGAATTGGCGTCTACTGGTGAGAGAAAGAGGAGTCAAGAACACCTAGGATTTTGGCTTAAACTGGTGAGTAGTTCATACAGTTAGGAATAATAAGGAGGATGAAAATATTTGAGTTCTGTTTAGGCTATACTGTATGAGAGGAGACATCTAGAAGGAGCCAATGTTATGGAGAAAAGGGAACAGTTCTACACTGTTGGTGGAAATGTAAATTAGTACAGCCACAATGAAGAACAGTATAGAGGTTCCTTTAAAAACTAAAAATAAAGCTACCGCTTGACTCAGCAATTCCACCCCTGGGCATACATCAGGGAACAAAACATGGTCTGAAAGGAAACATGCACCCCAGTGTTCACTGCAGCACTGTTTGCAATAACCAAGATGTGAAAGCAACCTAAATGTCCACCAACAGAGATACTGATAAAGAAGATGTGGTTCATATATACAAGGGAATAGCACTAAGCCTTTAAAAAGAATGAAATAGTGCCAGTTGCGGCAAAATGGATGGACCTAGAAATCATCATACTAAGTAAAGTAAATCAGATAAAGATGCTGCTAAGTCACTTCAGTCGTGTCTGACTCTGTGCGTCCTCATAGACAGCAGCCCACCAGGCTCCTCCGTCCCTGGGAGTCTCCAGGCAAGAACACTGGAGTGGGTTGCCATTTCCTTCTCCAGTGCATGAAAGGGAAAAGAGAAGGGGAAGTTGCTCTGTTGTGTCCAAGTCCTAGTGACCCCATGGACTGCAGCCTACCAGGCTGCTCAACCCATGGGATTTCCCAGGCAAGAGTACTGAAGTGGGGGTGCTGTTACCTTCTCCGCAGATAAAGATGAATATATATGATATCATATATACATGGAATCTAGAAAAAGATACAAATTAACTTATTTACATAATATAAACAAACTCACAGACATAGAAAACAAATTTATGGTTACCAAGGGGCAAAGGGGAGGAAGCATAAACTGGAAATTTGGGATTAACCTATACTATGCTACTATATATAAATATATGCTATATGTTTATGCAACATATACTGTGCTAAGTTACTTCAGTCATGGTCTGTAGCCCACCAGGCTCCTCTGTCCCTGGAATTTTCTAGGCAACAATACTGGAGTGGGTTACCTTGCCCTCTTCTAGAGGGTCTTCCAGAACCAGGGGTTGAACCTGCATCTCTTGTGTCTTCTGCATTGTCAGGTGGATTCTTTATCACTAATGCCACCCAGGAAGCCCATAATGTATGCTACTATATACAAAATAGTTAAACAAGGACCTACTTATAGCATGGGGAAACTGTGTTCAATATCTTGTAATAACCTATAATGGAAAAGAATCTGAAAAAGAATATATGATATGGAACTGAACCAGTTTTCTGTATACCTGAAACATTATAAATCAACAATACTTAAAAAAAAAAAGCACTTTAAAAAAGGAGGCACTGGTGGATGTGTCTGGAGGCATGGGAGGTCCCGGCTGAGCAGAGGAGCAGGAAGATGTGGGGAGGAGGAGGGGAGGAAGAGTCTTAGGGTATGAGGGAGGGACACCTGCTTGCAGCCCATCTTCAGGGCTCCTGCTGAGAGTGAGGTGTCTTGGGGCCAACCTTCCTTGAGGTAGCATGCTTCACCAGACTGCACAGGAGTTAGATGAATTGCTGGCCTGCAATGTTTCAGGGCTCTCTGCCTCTGAGCCAGCCGCTGAGTCCTCACCTTTAATAGATGGTCAACCTGAAAAGAAAAAATAAGCCACCAATGGGTTTGTCTGAGGGTATTTACTCAATGATTGGCTACAGTGTGGCTTCTGGCTCCCTCCTACAACCTGCACAGTCAAAGAGTGGGGAAACTGAGGCTCAGACCTGCTATCCTTAAAGTTCTCCATGGGGCAGAGGCCTGGCAAACAGAGGACCCATATGTCTCCATATCTAGTCAAGTGCTCTAGGCCTCCAGGGCTGAGCAGGCTGTTAAAGAAACACGTTAAATACCATATTTCTCATGCCACCTTGGGTGATTAAAGTGCACATTGTGATTAAAGCAGGGTTGATGTGAATTTCACAGCTCTCACCACTCTCTCTTCCCGTTTTCCTTCCTTGCTAACTTTTTTGCTTTTCAATTACACTGCATATGTTATGTGGAGGAGAGTGAGAATCCATCTTCCTTGGGGAAGCCTGATAATTACCCTCTAGAGTGGGACCGTACTGAAGGTTTTCTCAGAGCAGAAGAGGGGAAAGGACAGGATTGACCTCAGGCTCCATCAGGAAAGAAATTTCTATTGAGTGATCAGCAGAATCAAGCTTTAATTATTTATGATTATGCTAATAATCATTTATTTTATCTTAGTGTTGGTGCAGGCTCCCTGTGAAAGACACAGGTGGGATGACATCCTGAGGAATTAGAACTGGGTAAACAAATGTGAAAAGTAGGAGCCTGGGGAGAGGCTGGGGGTAGAGAGGAACTGTGCACACTCTTACATCTCCCTGAGATGCATTCAGAGCAGTGAACCTAACTGCCTGGACTGAAAGTTGCTCTCACCAAGCAATGAACACGTGGTGTGTGATGGGCAGTGAACACACCAGCCTGGGGCTCCAGAAAGAGGAAGAAACCAGGATTGGGGCAGGGCTGGGGCAGGGGGGAGTCTGATCAGGGAGGAAGGGGAGGGGGCCTGTTGGACTGGTGCTCACTGGTTCTTTCTCTCTTTATTCATACCCACCTGTAGAGGCCAGAAACCCTTCTAGCTACTGGGGCATACAGCAGTAGACAAGACTGATATCACATACACCCACATTTATATTTATATATTATACACACATTATAGCAATGTGTCCCTGGAGGAGGGCATGGCAACCCACTCCAGTATTCTTGCCTGGAGAATCCCCATGGACAGAGGAGCCTGGCTGGGTATAGTCCATGGGGTCGCAAAGAATCAGACATGACAGTGACTAAGCATAGCACAGCACAGCAGAGCAATGAGTACTATGAGTGAGAAAGAACTGGGGCAGAATAAATGGGATACAAACATGTATATATAAACCATCCAAGGCCCCTCTCATAAGGTAGAATTTAGCAGCACCCAGGGGGAAGTTAGGGAGGCAGCCATTGTGATGCTTGGTAGAGGATATTTCAGCAAGTGGGAATAGCAAGAGCAAAGGTTCTAGGGCAGAGGCAGTTTTAGAAAGATCTAGGCTGCAATAAACTTGAAGAAAGTAAGGTACCTGCAGTAGGAGGTAAGGAGGGGACAAGGGCAGATAGGAGCTGGGCCTGTAGGGGAGCTTTGCCCTCAGCTCCCTCAGGACCCTTGCTCATGCCCTGCCTCCTAACACTTTCCTTTTCTGGGTGGGGGTGGGCACATCTATTAATTGCCTTCTCCATGTTCTTTGTCAATATTACTACTTTCATTTTGCAAATGGGGAAGTGGAGGCCCATGATACTCCTACGAGTTGTTTTCCTAGTAGGGACGGGGTGGAAACAGGTAACACCGATGCCTTTTGCATGCTGCCCATTAGAAACCCTTATTGCACATCTGGTCACATCTGCACCTCCGTGCTGCTCACCAGGATTTCTCCTGGCACACCCCAGTCATACTTCTGCCTCTTTCCATGTTGCTTACCAGGGCCCCTCACTGCACACTTGGTCATACCTGTGCCTCTCTCCATGTTGCTCACCAGGATTCCTCACTGCACTTGGTTAAAGACTTGCTCTCTGCTTGTAAAGCTGTAAAGCTAGGAGTTTGGCATGGTGGGATGACAGTGCTATGAGTTACTGCTGAAACAGAGAAGAAGGTGTCTTTCCACCTCAGCCCTTTCATGCTGGGGGCTTAGGCCATGGGTTCAAGGGCTAACTCTCAGGACTGGCTTAGAACTGGGAGGCTCACCTGGGACAGGCTCTTAGCCACAGTGGCCACCTTCTCGCAGAGCCCAACTTTGCTCTCTCCGTTGGGACCCCATCTCAGTTCTGCCCTAAGGCTGCACAGTCCCTACTTTTCCAAGTTCCAAGCTGTATTTTTATCCCATTACACTATGGAGAGTCCCAGTTAATGAAGGGCTGATGTACAATAGTCTGCCACATCATGATCAGGATTTAGCGCCTCTGCTGAGCCTGGAGGATTATCAAAGTGTCACAAACAGTTCTGTGCAAGGATATGCTTCCGAAGTGGGGGGACTCCTTGAAATGTCTGAAAATAGCAGAGGGGACAGGGTTCTGGCTGAGCGTAGTTTGGACACTCTTAAATGCTTCAGTTGCTGGGCTGAGGACATCTCTCCAGATGGGGCACCCATTCCCACCGGGCTTGTGGTTGAAAATGACTCTACTGGCAGCATTGCTATCATTTTTAACTGAAAATAACTTCATGAAGGTCTGTTTATGGGGTTGGGTGAAAAGGATTAATAAGATTTGATAAGACATCCAGTGAACCCCAACAGTGAGAAGCCATTCCCTCCAGGCCACACGTGGGGGTGGGGGAGAGACCTGGGTCTGCAAAACATTGTTACTGTAATTATTATTTGCTATCTTTTCCTGGGGATGGGGGGTGGCCTTCCCTGGTGGCTCAGTGATAAAGAATCCGCTGCCAATGCAGAAGACACAGGTTTGCTACCTGGGTTGGGAAGAGCCTCTGGAGAGGGAAATGGCAACCCAGTTTAGCATTCTTGCTTGGGAAATCCCATGGACAGAGGAGATTGGCAGGCTACAGTCCTGGGGGGTCACAAAGAGTTGGACATGACTTAGCAACTAAAACAACTCTTTTTCTTTTTTAAACTAGCCTTTTAAAAAATGTGGTAAAATATACATAATGTAAAGGTTAGCATATTAATCATAGTAAGTGTTCAGTAATGTGAAGCTCATTGCCACTGGTTGTGCAAACCATTACCACCAATCCTCTTCAGACTCCTTTCATCTTGCAAAACTGTACTCTGTATCCACTTAACACGAACTCCTTATTCTTCTCCCTGAGCCCCTGACCCCACCCTTATACTTTCTGTCTCTGTGAATTTGACTGCTTTAGGTACCTCCTCTGTAAGTGGAATCATGCAGTGCTTGTCATTTCTCTCAACTCAATATCCTCAAGGACATGTCAGACTTCCCTCTTTTTAAAAAGCTTAATAACATTCCATCATATGTATATATTCATTTTGTTTGTCCATTCATCTTTTCATGGACATGTGAGTTGCTTCCAAGCCCTTGACTGTTGTGAATAAAGCTGCCAGGAACATTAGTGTACAAGTAAGTATCTCTTTGAAAGTGAAAATGAAGTTGCTCAGTCGTGTCCGACCCTTTGCGACCCCGTGGACGTAGGCTACCAGACTTCCACGTCCATGGGATTCCCCAGGCAAGAATACTGGAGTGGGTTACCATTTCCTTCTCCAGGGATTTTCCTGACCCAGGGATCGAACCCGGGTCTCCCGCATTGGAGGCAGATGCTTTAACCTCTGAGCCACCAGGGAAGCCCAAGTATCTCTTTAAGACTCTGATTTCAATTCTTTTAGTTGTATACACAGAAGTGGAGTTGCTAGAGCATATGGTAATACAATTTTTAATATTTTGAGGAACCATCTGGTAGAATTATTCTCAATGACTGAAGTGATCATCCTCTCTCTTTTTTTTTTTTTTCTTCTGAATTTCATTGTTTCCATTTGTAACTGGGACTAAGTCAACTCTGCCCAGTGCAGTTTGATAGCATCTGTTCTGTAGTAAATTGTAGAGCACTTTATGAATCTTGGTTATTATGTGTTATCTCTTCCTTTCCCTGCACTCTGTCAGGAAGTTTTGGTGGGCTCTCAGCAGTTTTGGTCTGTTTCCTGCTGCTGGCTCAGAGGTGGGTACAAGATAAGGCTGGGCTCTGCTTTCACGTAAGGCTTTAGAAGAACATAGCGTCTCAGTGGTGCTGACTGCCTGGGGGTGGTGGTGACGTGAGGACTCCGAGGAGCAGTGTCTCTGCAAACCTCCATTTCCTAACTGTCCATGAAAGTCCCCATTGTGCCTGTATCTTTCCACATATATATCCCCCGGGGCAGATCTCAGGGAGCTCAGTGGTGGAAGTCCCCCTGGGGCCACTCACAGGTGCTTCCCTAGGAGTGCCGCTTGCCCCTGTCTCCTTCCTCTCAGCCCATGGCACCTAGTCCACCCACTGGTCTCAGCCTGGAGCCAGAATTCCTGCTACTTCTGCCCACTTCCAGTCTATTACTAAGCACCTTTACCACTTCTGCCTCTTCCAGTCACCATCTCTCTGCACTCCCAAACTGTGACCTTATCGACAACCCACTTTTGTCCAAGTTCCCCCAGTACTGAATCTGGCTAGAACCTTCATCTGATCTCTACCCAAAAGCCTGTGGGATCTTTATTAACTGCCCATTTGGCAAACGAATGAACAGCTGCCTTCTCGATGCCCAGAGGGCTTCATCCCTACAGAAGAAGGTTCTCACTCCTCATGGCACCCACTTCTGCCTCCCACCCAGATTTCCCATTCTAGCCTCACAGGCCACTCATCATCACAGTGCAGGGAGCCTCCAGCATCCCTAGCTTCCCTCACTCCAGCTCGTTAACATGGCCGGTCTGCTAGTCTTCAGACATAAGCTGGGAGGTGGCTTCTCTTTGAAGCTTTCTGGAGTGGAGGTGGGCAGCTTCCCCCTCGGACTGCAGCACTCACACTCAGAGTTCATTCTAGTATTTATTACCTTCCTTGGCAAGTTCTCATTTTTTTCCATCTCTAAACAACTCCCTAAGAGCAGGTCTCCTTCACCATCACAAGTCCCACTGTGTGGAAATACTTCCAAAGAAAACTTATGAAGGAAAGGACACAACCAGGATTCTGAACCTGTGTAACTGTACTGAGTTACACATTCTTGCTCTGCTTGCCACATGACAGGCCAACAAATTAGAGATGAGGTGTTGAGGCAAGGAATATTGATTTTATTTGGAAAGCTGGCAGATTGAGGAGATGGCAGACTAGTGTCTCAGAATAACCATCTTGTTGGGGTCTGGATGACAGGTTCTTTCACAGAACAGAGAAGGGTAGGAAGTGAGGAAGTAAAGTAAAAGGGCTGTAATTCTTGCAAATATCTCCTAGAATGGCCCGCCTCACAGAGGGGGTATGTTAATTTCTTCCTTCCTTTAGCTGTTCATAGGTGGGCAGGGTCAGAATGTTTTCCTGAACAAAGACACTTTGGTTTAATAGTTGGGCAGGGCAGAAGGGCAGGGTTCCCTGAGGCAGGCCATTAGGTATAGACAATATCCTTTTAGTGAACAAAAGCAATGAGAAGCAAAGGTTAAAGAAAAAGAAACAGATCCAACATGGAGTCAGATTTTCTTCTCCCCTGTAGCATAACGTGCTTGGCCCGTGGCATGGCCCTCCTCCCTAGACATCAGTCTCCTATATGGGACACCACTGTCACCTCTGGAGTTGGACAGCACCTGTCCCTCTGAGGCTCCCCTAGTACCATTGCTGTCTCTCTCTACTTGGTCCATTCAGTGTCTTAACTGGGATCTCGAGGTTGTTGCAGATGATACCCAATGCTAGATGGTCCTTTAGTGAAATTATGTGAATGATTTTTGCTCACCACTCTAGCACACTGGCATAGCTGGAGTTTCTCTAATTTTTGGAGAATAGAATTGCATTTTAAACATACTCAAGTGTGAGTGTATATTTGTGCTTTCTTACCTGCTTTCATGAGACATGTGTGAGAGTCAGCTGGCTCCTTGAGTCCATCAGGGCATGTCAGAGGCATGGCATTCAGAAGAGCTGGGTCCTAGTGTCTGTGATGCTCACTGTATTACCTGCTGACCCACGGACACTCCCTACAGAGGTGCCAAAGCCAAGACTCTCTACCAGCATCTCTAAGACAGAGTTCTTGTGACCCCTTGGCTCTACACCTGCATCCTTGTGCACTGGTCCTGGCAGCCTCTCCCACCCCTTGGGGCTTTCATCCCTCAGGAATTTCCTCCTGTGCTCCCTAAATGGTCTACAAATTTCTGCTCACTCCATTTTCTCATTTCTCATGTTGTCTGAGTTCTTGAGTGCAGGGGCATTGGCCTGCATGAATTTGAGTCCCTGAAGTGGGATTTACCACCTGGCAGGCACTCAGGAGAGAAGGATGAGTCAAGAGGGAGTGAATGCACTGATCACTGAGAATGACACCAGCCTCTCCGGGGCCATCCTCAGGCTTTTGTTAGAGGAAAGAGTCTAGATTAGCAGTTGTGTGTGCTCCAATTCTTTCTCTGTTGCTATAATACTAAATTTTCATTATTGATAATCATTTATAGGTGAAGGTGAAGTTGCTCAGTCGTGTCCAACTCTTTGTGATCCCATGGACTGTAGCCCACCAGGCTCCTCCATCCATGGGATTTTCCAGGCAAAAGTACTGGAGTGGGTTGCACCTCTAAAAAAAAAAAAAAAAAAAAAAAAAGCATGGATTTGATGTGGTTTTCATAATGGGTACAATTCAATGATATTTAAAAAATAAAATGAAGCTGGTGGGGAAAGTGGTGTGGGTTAATGGAGGGTCATTTCTGCACTACATGCCCTCCCTGGGGTAGGTCCCCACTTGATTCCTCGTCTCCACTGATTAGAGAGAGAAATACAGTCATTAACATGATAAGAGAAACCAGCTGTTTCCCAAAAGAACTCCTGGTTTCTAGGGTCCTGAGCCTAAGTTCAGCTTCCAGATTCTCCAGCAGGAACCCAGGGGGAGAAATTCTGAGCACCTGGCCGAAGCTGGGCACAGGGAGCAGCAGTCTGTAAGCCCAGCCCATCTGATCCCAGAGAGATGGAAAGATTCCATGGCCTAGGAGGACAGCCTGTTAGCCTGGCACAGACAACAGAGGCCCTGAGGCCATAGTGGTCCAGAGGAAAGGGGCCCCTTACACATCCTGCTGCTAAGTCACTTCAGCTGTGTCCAACTCTGTGCGACCCCATAGACAGCAGTCCATCAGGCTCCGCTGCCCCTGGGATTCTCCAGGCAAGAACACTGGAGTGGGTTGCCATTTCCTTTTCCAATGCATGAAAATGAAAACTGAAAGTGAAGTCACTCAGTCGTGTCTGACCCTGTACTGCAGCCTTCTAGGCTCCTCCATCCATGGGATTTTCCAGGCAAGAGTACTGGAGTGGAGTGCCATTGCCTTCTACGTACACACGCTATATCTGGTCAAAGACAAACAGGATGATGGATGACAGGTGTGGGAGAACATGGGGAGAAATGGAAAACTGCAAGCTGGAAACACTTGGGGCTAGGGCTTTATTACCAGTAGGGTTATAGTGTCTCTCCCAGAGCTCTTTACCCATCTGTCATTTGTGTTACAGTCACAGCATTAAGGAAAGTGGACCTGGATGTGGAAACCTAGATTTGCAGTTTGAAACACATTACCTGTTTGACTGATGGGTCAGAGAAAGGCAGAGAGGTGGAGGATTTGGAAGCTTTTCTCATAGCCTCATAGAGGTGTTCAACTTAAGTCAGTTGATGTGTGATACTTGGGCCTGGACAAATCAGACTAGAACTCAGCCCCCAGCCCCAAGAGTTGCTTATCAAGTGCTCTGCACTGAGCCCCTGGGATAACCATGTCCCTTGCCCTGAGTGGGGAGTAGGATGGTGTAGAGTGGAGAGAGGGAGGTCAGGACCCAATTGAGGCCTCCAGGGACCCTGGGTCCACACTGAAATGTGGTCAGAGTTGCTGCTAAACTGTGTGATGAGCTTAGGAAAGCAGGCCTTATGTGGAAATGTCCAGGTGAACACGTATGCAGGACACTGGCTCACCAAGCACCAGTACCCGATCCTAAGTTCTCCACCCACACACACACCTACATTGCTTGGTTGTTTAGTGAGTTTGTGGTGCTTGTTTAGAAGAGAAAATCCCATCTGTCTGGACACCTCTAAGTGTTGACTTCTTGGGAAGAATGGACCGGCTGTTTAAGATGGACGTTTGTGGAACTGCATCAACGATTAAAAAGCCTGCAGTTAGGGGAAACCAGTAGGGTTTATGGGACACAGTCTCCCAGTAAATTATAGCACCTTATTTGTATTTCCACGTGTCATACTGAGCCCTCCATGCCCTGAGGAAGAGCAGGCAGGGCTCTTGTTCTTTCTTCTCCTGATCAGTCTCCAACACGGGCATAGCCAGGGGCAGACCACCTTTCTCAAATGCAGGGCCACTCATCCACCCCAGGAGAAGCCTGGAGAAATAAAATAACAAGAAGCACAATCATACTTTTCCTATCACAAAGGGCACCAAATAGGAAAGAGCTTCGATCTTCCCCACTCTCGTTCACACAGGTGCCTTGCTGGACAATGTTCTCTGCTTCCTGGGGGATGGAAGTGGAGGGTGAGTACCTGTCTATGTCATGGGAGGGATCCAGAGGAAGCAGCTCTCCTGGAAGCTGGTTGGATGTCTGGAAAGGGCTTCCTTGGACTGGCCATGCAGCAGGTTACTTTTGGGGCTCACCTGGGCAGTGAGTGGCCCCACTAAAGCCCTGAGCCAGCCCTGCCTAGGCTTACCAGCCCCCACACTTCTTGAAGTGTTATTCCCCTCTGCCCTTCAGGAAGGTGGAATGAGCACCTCTAAGTGTCTTGGTATCTTGGTTTTGCACCTGCCCTTCTCCACTGCCACCTCCCAAGAAGGCAAGTCTGATCACTTCTGTGATTTTGTTCTTTCCCAAAGCAGCCACAGTCCTTGCACATGGCCTCGAGGGCCCATTTCCTGCCATCACCTGCCCTTGAAGTACTCTGAGCAGAAGACTCTGTGCTGTGCTGGCTTAAAAGAATTTTATTTTGAATTACGGTAATTGTTTGCTTGCAGGTTTCCATAAGCCAGTGAGAGTCCTCTGACATAAATGAAATGGTGTTTGTGAGACTTAATGCTATATGGATGTACCAGTCAGGTGTGCATAGTTTAATTAGCTATTTACAGATAGAGTTGACTTTCTTTAGGGTTTTAAAACATTTTCTTTTCTTTCCTATTTTTTTCCATCTTTATTGAGGTATAATAAGAAAACAAAAATTGTGTATGCTTATTTATGCTTTATTGACTATGCCAAAGCTTTTGACCACTTGGATCACAATAAACTGTGGAAAATTCTGAAAAAGATGGGAATACCAGACCACCTGACCTGCCTCTTGGGAAACCTGTATGTAGGTCAGGAAGCAACAGTTAGAGCTGGACATGGAACAACAGACTGGTTCCAAATAGGAAAAGGAGTACGTCAAGGCTGTATATTGTCACCCAGCCTATTTAACTTATATGAGGAGTACATCATGAGAAACACTGGGCTGGAAGAAGCACAAGCTGGAATCAAGATTGCCGGGAGAAATATCAATAACCTCAGATATGCAGATGACACCACCCGTATGGCAGAAAGTGAAGAAGAACTAAAGAGTGTCTTGATGAAAGTGAAAGAGGAGAGTGGAAAAGTTGGCTTAAGGCTCAACATTCAGAAAACCAAGATTATGGCATCCAGTCTCATCACTTCATGGCAAATAGATGGGGAAATAGTGGAAACAGTGGCTGACTTTATTTTTCTGGGCTCCAAAATCATTGCAGCTGGTGACTGCAGCCATGAAATTAAAAGACGTTTACTCCTTGGAAGGAAAGTTATGACTAACCTAGACAGCATATTGAAAAGCAGAGACATTACTTTGTCAACAAAGGTCTGTCTAGTCAAGGCTATGGTTTTTCCAGTGGTCATGTTTAGATGTAAGAATTGGACTATAAAGAGGGCTGAGAGCCAAAGAATTGATGCTTTTGAATTGTGGTGTTGGAGAAGACTCTTGAGAGTCCCTTGGACTGGAAGGAGGTCCAACCAGTCCATCCTTAAGGAGATCAGTCCTGGGTGTTCATTGGAAGGACTGATGTAATACCAGACCACCTGACCTGCCTCTTGGGAAACCTGTATGTAGGTCAGGAAGCAACAGTTAGAGCTGGACATGGAACAACAGACTGGTTCCAAATAGGAAAAGGAGTACGTCAAGGCTGTATATTGTCACCCAGCCTATTTAACTTATATGAGGAGTACATCATGAGAAACACTGGGCTGGAAGAAGCACAAGCTGGAATCAAGATTGCCGGGAGAAATATCAATAACCTCAGATATGCAGATGACACCACCCGTATGGCAGAAAGTGAAGAAGAACTAAAGAGTGTCTTGATGAAAGTGAAAGAGGAGAGTGGAAAAGTTGGCTTAAGGCTCAACATTCAGAAAACCAAGATTATGGCATCCAGTCTCATCACTTCATGGCAAATAGATGGGGAAATAGTGGAAACAGTGGCTGACTTTATTTTTCTGGGCTCCAAAATCATTGCAGCTGGTGACTGCAGCCATGAAATTAAAAGACGTTTACTCCTTGGAAGGAAAGTTATGACTAACCTAGACAGCATATTGAAAAGCAGAGACATTACTTTGTCAACAAAGGTCTGTCTAGTCAAGGCTATGGTTTTTCCAGTGGTCATGTTTAGATGTAAGAATTGGACTATAAAGAGGGCTGAGAGCCAAAGAATTGATGCTTTTGAATTGTGGTGTTGGAGAAGACTCTTGAGAGTCCCTTGGACTGGAAGGAGGTCCAACCAGTCCATCCTTAAGGAGATCAGTCCTGGGTGTTCATTGGAAGGACTGATGCTAAAGCTGAAGCTCTGGTACTTTGGCCACTTGATGGGAAGAGCTGACTCATTTGAAAAGACCCTGATGCTAGGAAAGATTGAGGGCAGGAGGAGAAGGGAATGACAGAGGATGATATGGTTGGATGGCATCACTGACTCAGTGGACATGGGTTTGGGTGGACTCCTGGAGTTGGTGATGGACAGGGAAGCTTGGTGTGCTGCAATTCATGGGGTGGCAAAGAGTCGGACATGACTAAGCAACTGAACTGAACTGAAAGTGGATGACTTGATGTTTTTGTATAGGTGCTATGCTGTGTGTTTAGTTATTCAGTCCAACTCTTTGTGACCCTATGGACTATAGCTCATCAGTCTTCTCTGTCCATGGGGACTCTCCAGGCAAGAATACTGAAGTGAGTTGCCACGCCCTTCCCTAGGGGATCTTTCCAATCCAGGGACTGAACCCAGGTCTCCCACATCATAGATTCTGTACCATCTGAGGCAGCAGGGAAGCCTATGAATACTGGAGTGGGTGGCCTATCCTTTCTCCAGGGGATCTTCCTGACCCAGGAATCAAACCAGAGTCTCCTGCATTGCGGGAGGATTCTTCACCAGGTGAGCTACCAGGGAAGCCCTTTGACATAGCTATACACTGTAAAAGGATCACCACTCAAGCTAATTCACATATCTGTCACCTTACATAGTTACCACTGTCTTCTTTCTCTAGGTGTGTGGTGAGAACACTTAAAATCTACCCTGGCAGCAAATTTCAAGTATATACAGCTTTGTGAACTACAGCCACATTAGATTTCCTGTGCTAACCATCTGTCACAGCTGGAACTTTGTTGCCCCCTCTTGCTAGGAGGTGACTGCCAACTCCTCTGCTTGGAAGATCCTACTGACCCTTTGTGACTGCTGCTGGACACCTCATCTCAGAAGCCCTCCTGGTCCCTCCAGCTCCCCAGGGGCTGAGTCAGTGATGCTGGGTGCAGGACTGCTGGACAGGCACTCAGCACAGGGGATTCCTCTGGTTGGTGAAGAGTAGATGCCTGGGAGGAGGAGCAGATCAGTGTCACAGGTGTCCCTGTTTACCAGCATTTGAGTCATAATCTGTGTGCTTCTTCCTTTGTGCTGAGGATTTTCCAGTGCCCATGCTGGCTTTGCCTCCTTCCTCTGGAGTTTTCTTTTCTCTTGTGATGCCCAGATCCTGGGGATATGGAGAGGTGGTGCATGGCCCTGCTGGGCTGGATAGAGGCAGTGATGCAGGAACACAAGGAGGCCTCCACTATGGACTGTCCACTCATCCTTGGGAAGGGTCTGCTCAATGAGTCTGCACTGAGGTTCAGGAGCTAGGCAGGTTATGAGCTGTGATGGATGGTGGGTGATGTGTTTGTTCTGAACAGGAGAGCAGTGTGAACAAAGGCAGAGAGTTAGGATTGGGGAATCAGAGAGTTCCCTGGGGGTGAGCAAGAATGAAGAAGCCACACTGCAAAGAATGAGCTAGATCTCTGTGCCTGGGTGAAGAGATAGCAATGTGACACTGCAGGAAGCAAACAGGAGGTTGCATCATAGGAGGATGGTGACCCCAACATACATGTAGATACAGCTTTATACACTTGCATGTGCTGGAAAGGTCCAGAAGTTCATGAAGCCAATTGGAGTATTTGTGGATAAAAAAGGAATTCGCATGCAATTTTGTATTATCTGCATTTTTTATAAGCAGAAATTAGATTTATAGTTTTAAAAGAAAGCATAAAGACAAAGTATGAAAATTCGAATAATGTGAGTGCTTAGTCACTTATTCATGTCCAACTCTTTGTGACCCCATGGATTGTAGCCCACCAGGATCCCCTGTCCATGGAATTCTCCAGGCAAGAATACTGGAGTAGGTTTCCACTTCTTCCTCTAGAGAATCTTCCTGACACAGGGATCAAACCCACATCTCCTGTTTCTCCTACACTGCAGGTGGATTCTTGAGCTGCTAGGCTATCAGGGAAGCAAATAGCATAGGTCGACTGTAGCAGGGTGAGGATTGTGACCTTGCAGGTGACTTTGCTGGTGATCCTGCTGTCATTCTCCACGTTCGGTCAAATTTACCTGTGGGCTAAAAGGAAGAGGGCATTCAGAAATGAGGGGCTTCCTTAGCACCCATAGGCTTTCCCCTTACGTGTTGCAGCCTCTGTCTTCAGCTCATTAAGAACCGGCAGCCACAGAATCTGGTGGGTGGGCTGCACCGAGGTGTGCAGGGGTCTCTGTTGGCTTCTCTTCTATTGCATTGGAGTCTTTACTTATCTTAGGGCTCACATCTTCCCCTTCCTGAGTCAGTGAAACCACAAACTTATTTTAATACAATACATATAGATGTGGCATCTATTAATCATTCATCCACTTAAGCAACAAATCTTTAATGTAAACACACTCTATGCTAGACTGTGTACTAGAAGACACAGGAGATGTGATGATGAACAAAAACTGCCTTGAACACTGACCTCAGGGGCTTGCAGCCCCATGGGGGCAGACAAGCATTGATTAAGTAATTAAGACAGTACAAACTTGATTGCAAACAATGATGAATACTTCAGAGTGCATACCTTGGAATTTATCTCAGGAGCTTGTCTGGTCCAGGGAAGCAGGGGGTTTCCTTGGGAAAATGACATTTGAACTGAGAGTTAAAGCATTTGCATGTGTTGACTAAGCAAATACATGTACTAATAACAGTGTCAGTCTTACATTGTACTGACCATTTCCTTAGCTGTATCCTCAGTGACATATCAATTCTGCAAGCCTCAGAAAATCCAGGATGTGAGTGCAGCTAACAATGCCCACCTTATAGGTGAAAGGCCAAGGAATGAGGCAACCTGGGATGGGGTCTCCGTGGACCACTAGGCTCTGCTGCCCTCTAGAGAGTTAGGTGAGGAGGAGGAGGGGCAACACAGAGATAGAAGGAAGAGCCGGTAGAGAGGAAACCCTTAACAAAGATTTGAAGCTTAAATATTTGCTGCTAACAGATACTTGCAGCTAACCTTGAGCTTGTCTGCAGCAAAGAAACTATTACACATAGACAGTCACTTCTCTGGGACTGAGGCTGTACAATGGTCACATGGAAGAAAAAGAACTTCTGGTTGGATGAGGTGGTCAAAGACAGAGGTAGCAACCTCTGCTTCCTGTTGCCACATCTCACTCCTGTCTCAAAAGGTGAAGCTCTCTGATCTGGGCATCACTCTACCTCTTGGTTGGAAGTGAATGGAGCTGAGGGACTCTTAATGGTGCCTCCTGGACTTGGCTTGGCACTAATATTGATAGTTGAGGGTGAGATCATCTAAACAGGGTGGATGCAAGGCACTAATGGCTATGCCTTTTGCATGACTTGGACTCAGTATCCTGCAATGCATTAAGTCAGGAGACACAAGGCTCCCAGAGATGGAAAGTGATCATTACAGACCAAGGGAGAGACAGACAAGAGCTTGGAGAGAATGCAGACCCCTGTAAATAGCATGAAGCCCTCAACAAAAGAAAAGAGAGTCTTTGACAGGTTGTGTATCATCCTTTATTAACTTAGATGTACATTTCCCCCTCCACCTTTTATCATTTATGCAATTAGATGTGATGCACTGCACAGTGTCCGAGAGATAATAGTTCTGGTGTGGTTGGCATTGCTTGCATATGAAAACTTGGTCATAACTGCAGTAACCTCATATTCCATTTTTGCTGGGGATAGTTCTGGCTGTGTCAGTTGCCCTGTAATTTAAAAAAAAATCTTTTTAACATTTATTCATTTTTTAATTGAAGGATAATTGCTCTACAGAATTTTGTTGTTTTCTGTCAAACACTAACATGAATCAGCCATAGGTATACATATATCCTCTCCCTTTTGAAACTCCCTCCCATCTCCCTTCCCATCTCACCCCTCTAGGTTGATACAGAGCCCCTTTTTGAGTTTCCTAAGACATACAGAAAATTCTGTTTTACATGTGGTAATGTGAGTTTCCATGTTACTCTCTTCATACATCTTACCCTCCCCTCCCTTCTCCCCATGTCCATAAGTCTATTCCTTATGTTTGTTTCTCCATTGCTGCCTTGCAAATAAATTCTTCTGTACCATTTTTCTATGGACAGGGAAGCTTGGTGGTGGCAGTTCATGGGGTCACAAAGAGTTGGACATGACTGAGCGACTGAACTGAACCATTTTTTCTAGATTCCGTATATATGCATTAGTATGCTGTATTTATCTTTCTTTTTCTGACTGACTTCACTCTGTGTTTATCCACCTCATTAGAACTGACTCAAATGCATTCCTTTTTATGGCTGAGTAATTCCTCTCCTTTTTCACTTCTAATTTTGTTGATTTGATTTTTTTCTCTTTTTTTCTTGATGAGTCTGCTAAAGGTTTGTCAATATTATTTATCTTTTCAAAGAACTAGCTTTTAGTTTTACTATGTAAATGTACCACAATTCTTTATTCATTCATCTGTCAACAGACATCTAAGTTGCTTCCTGTTCTAGCTATTGTAAATAGTGGTGCAAAGAACAGTGGGATACATGTGTCTTTTTCAATTTTGGTTTCCTCAGGGTATATGCCTAGGAGTGGGATTGCTGGGTCATAAGGTGGTTTTATTCCTAGTTTTTAAAGGAATCTCCATACTGACTTCCGTAGTGGCTGTGTCAGCTTACATTCCTACAAACAGTGCAAGAGCATTCCCTTTTCAATATACCCTTACCAGCATTTATTGTTTGTAGGCTTTTTGATGATGGCCATTCTGACTGGTGTGAGGTGATATCTCCTTGTGGTTTTGATTTGCATTTCTCTAGTAATGAGCAATGTTAAGCATCTTTTCATGTGTTTGTTAGCCATCTGTATGTCTTCTTTGAAGAAATGTCTGTTTAGGTCTTTCCCCAACTTTTTGATTGTGTTGTTTGTTTTTCTGATATTGAGTTGCATGAGCTGCTTGTATATTTTGGAAATTAATCCTTTGCCAGTTGTTTCATTTGCTATTATATTCTTCTGTTCTGAGGGTTGTCTTTTCACCTTGCTTACAGTTTCATTTGCTATTGAAAAGCTTTTAAGTTTAATCAGGTCCCACTTGTTTACTTTTGTTTTTATTTTCATTATTCTAAGAGGTGGGTCATAGAGGATCTTGTTTTGGTTTATGTCATCGAGTAGTCTGCTATGTTTCTCTCTAAGAACTTTATAGTTTCTGATATTACATTTAGGTCTTTAATCCATTTTGAGTTTACCTTTGTGTATGGCATTAGGAAGTGTTCTAATTTCATTCTTTTATATGTAGCTGTCCAGTTTCCCGGCACCATTTATTGAAGAGGTTGTCTTTGCCCCATTGTATATTATTGCTCCTTTGTCAAAAATAAGGTACCCATTGGTGCATGGATTTATTTCTGGGCTTTCTACTTTGTTCCATTGGTCTATATGTCTGTTTCTGTGCCAGTACCATACTGTCTTGATGACTGTAGCTTTGCAGTATAATCTGAAGACTGGAAGATCGATTCCTCCAGCTCTGTTCTTCTTTCTCAAGACTACTTTGGCTATTTGCAGTCTTTTGTGTTACCACATGAATTGTGAATTTTTTTGTCATAGTTCTGTGAAAAATGCCATTGGCAATTTGATAGAGATCATATTGAATCTGTAGATTGCATTTGGCAGTATAGTCATATTCACAATATTGATTCTTCCTAACCAGGAACATGGGATATCTCTCCATCTGTTTATGTCATCTTTTATTTTTTCATCAGTGTTTTATAATTTTCCATATACAGGTGTTCTGTCTCCTTAGGTAAGTTTACTCCTAGATATTTAATGCTTTTTGTTGCAATGATGAATGGGATTGATTTCTTAATTGCTCTTTCTGATTTTTCATTGTTACTATGTAAAAGTGCAAGTGATTTCTGTGTATTGATTTTGTATCCTGGGACTTTGCTAAATTCACTGTTTAGCTCTAGTGATTTCCTGATACTATCTTTAGGGTTTTCTATGTACAGTATATCACCTGAAACAGTGAGAGCTTTGCTTCTTTTCTCATATGGACTCTTTTTATTTCTTTCTTTCTCTGATTGCTGTAGCTAGGACTTCCAGAACTATGTTTAATAATAGTGGTGAAAGTGAACACCCTTGTCTTGTTGCTGATCTTAGAGGGAATGCTTTTCATTTTTCACCACTGAGAATATTGTTTGCTGTGGGCTTATCCAATATGGCCTTTACTATGTAGAGGAAGGTTCCTCCTATGTTGATTTTTTGAAGTTTTACTCATAAATGGATGCTGAATTTTGTCAAAGGCTTTTTACGTATCTATTGAGATGCTCATATAGTTTCTATCCTTCAATTTGTTAATATGATGTATCACATTAATTGATTTACATTATTGAAGAATCTTTGCATCCCTGGAATAAATCCAACTTGATCACGATATATGTGCTTTTTATTGTGTTGTTGGATTCTGTTTGCTAAAATTTTGTTGAGGATTTTTACATCTATTTTCATCAGTGATATTGGCCTGTAGTTTCCCTTTTCTTGTGTTGTCTTTGTCTGGTTTTGGTATCAGGGTGATGGTGGCCTCGTAGATTGAGTTTGGAAGGGTTCCTTCCTGTGCAATTTTTTGAAAGAGTTTTAGAAAGATAGGCATTAGCTCTCCTCTAAATGTTTGACAGAATTCTCCCATGAAGCCATCTGGTCCTGGGCTTTTGATTTTGGGAGATTTTTGATCACAGCTTCAATTTCAGGGCTTGCAATTGGATTGTTCATAATTTCCATTTCTTCCTGGTTCAGTCTTGGAAGATTGAACTTTTCTAAGAATCTGTCAGTTTCTTCTGGGTTATCTGTTATATTTCCGTGTTGTCTGTTGTAAACTCTCCTTTTTCATTTATGATTTTATTTATTTGATTCTTCCAACTTTTTTTCTTGATGAGTCTGGCTAAAGGTTTGTTAATTTTGTTTATTATCTCAAAGAACAAGCCTGTAGTTTTATTAATCTTTACTATGGTTTATTTCACTTTTTTTTCATTTATTTCTCTGATCCTTATGATATCTTTCCTTCTGCTGATGTGGGGTTTCTTTGTTTTCCTTTTTTCAATTGTTTAAGGTATAAAGTTATGTTGTCTATTCAATATCTTTTTTCTTTTTCTTTTCTTTTTTTTTTTAGGTAGAATTGTACTGCTATAAACTTCCCTCTTAGAACTACTTTTACTGTATGCCATAGTTTTGAGGTGTTGTGTTTTTATTGTCATTTGTTTCTAGGAATTTTAAAAAATTTCCCTCTTGATTTCTTCAGTAACCTGTTCAGATAGCTAGTTTCATAGCATTGTAGTCAGAAAAGATGCTTGATATGATTTCAATCTTCTTAAATTTACTGAGGTTTGATTTGTGACCCAAGATGTGGTCTATCTTGAAGAATGTTCCCTGTGTACTTGAGAAAAAGGTGTATTCTTCTGCATTTGGATGAAATGTCCTGAGGATACCAATGAGATCCATCTCATCTAATGCATCATTTAATACTTGTGTTTCCTTATTAAATTTCCATTTTGATGATTTTTGGTGTGAGTGAAGTGTTAAAGTCTCCTACTATTGTTGTGTTAAAGTTAATTTCTCCTTCTATGTCTGTTAATGTTTGTCTTATGTATTGAGGTGCTTGTATGTTGGGTACATAGTGAAAGTGAAAGTGAAAATGAAGTCGCTCAGTCATGTCCGACACTTTGTGACCCCATGGGATTCTTTGCGACCTCCCTCCATGGGATTCTGCGGGCAAGAATACTGGAGTGAGTTGCCATGTCCTTCTCCAGGGAATCTTCCTGACCCAGGGATCAAACCCAGGTCTCCTGCATTCCAGGTAGACATTTTAACCTCTGAGCCAACAGGGAAGACCTGGTACATAGATATTTATAATTGTCATGTCTTCCTCTTGGATTAATCCTTTGATCATTATGTAGTGTCCTCTTCCTGATCTCTTGTAATATTATTTATTTAAGGTATATTTTGTCTGATATGAGGATTGCTGCTCCAGCTTTCTTTTGCTGTCCATTTGCATGGAATATATTTTTCAATACTCTCAATTTCAGTTTATATGTGTCTATGGGTCTGAAGTGGGTTTCTTGTAGACAACATGTATATGCATTTTGTTTTTGTATCCATTCAGCCAGTCTGTGTCTTGGATGCAGCATTTAATCTGTTTACATTTAATTATTGATATATATGTTCCTTCTGATGTTTTGTTGATTGAAGTTTAATTTTGTAGATACTTTTCCTCTCTTGTATTTCTTGACTGTATAAATCCCTTTAACATAAACGCTGGGCTGGAAGAAGCACAAGCTGGAATCAAGATTGCCAGGAGAAATATCAATAACCTCAGATATGCAGATGACTCCACCCTTATGGCAGAAAGTGAAGAGGAACTAAAAAACTTATTGATGAAAGTGAAAGAGGAGAGTGAAAAACTTGGCTTAAAGTTCAACATTCAGAAAACTAAGAGCATGCCATCTAGTCCCATCACTTCGTGGGAAATAGATGGAAAAACAATAGAAACAGTGTCAGATGTTATATTTGGGGGCTTCAAACTCACTGCAGATGGTAATTGCAGCCATGACATTAAAAGACCCTTAATCCTTGGAAGGAGGGTTATGACAAATCTAGATAGCATATTCAAAAGCAGAGACATTACTTTGCCAACAAAGGTCCGTCTAGTCAAGACTATGGTTTTTCCAGTAGTTATGTATGGATGTGAGAGTTGGACTGTGAAGAAAGTTGAGCACTGAAGAATTGAGGCTTTTGAATTGTGGTGTTGGAGAAGACTCTTGAGAGTCCCTTGGACTGCAAGGAGATCCAACCAGTCCATTCTAAGGCAGTTCAGTCCTGGGTGTTCTTTGGAAAGACTGAGGCTAAAGCTGAAACTCCAATACTTTGACTACCTCATGAGGAGTTGATTCATTGGAAAAGACCCTGATGCTGGGAGGGATTAGGGGCAGGAGGAGAAGGGGATGACAGAGGATGAGATGGCTGAATGGCATCACTGACTCGATGGACATGAGTCTGAGTGAAGTCCAGGAGTTGGTGATGGACAGGGAGGCCTGGCATGCTGCCATTCATGGGGTCACAGAGAGTCGGACACGACTGAATGACTGAACTAAACTGAACTGAACATTTGCTGTAAGGGTGGTTTGGTGATACTGAATTCTCTTAACATTTGTTTGTTTGAAAAGCTTCTGATTTCTCCAGAAACTATGAATGAGATCCTTGCTGGGTAGAATAATCTTGGGTGTAGATTTTTCCCTTTCAATACTTTAAATATATCCTGCCATTCCCTTCTGGCCTGCAGAGTTTCTACTGAGAGATCAACTGTTAAACACATTGGGTTTCCCTTGAATGTTGCGTGTTGCTTTTCCTTGCTGTATTTTATATTCCTTTGTTTGTTTGTTTGTTTGTTTAATCTTTGCTAGTTTGATTAATATGTGTCTTGGCATGTGTCTCCATGGGTTAATCCTGTATGGGACTCTTTGCACCTCTTGAATTTGATTGATTATTTCATTGTCCACATTGGGGACATTTTTGACTAAAATGTCTTCAAAATTTTTCTTTGCCTTTCTTTTTCTCTTCTTCTGGGACCCCAATAATTCAAATGTTGGTGCATATGATATTGTTCCAGACATCTCTGAGACTATCCTAAGTTCTTTTCATTGTTTTTACTTTATTCTGCTCCTCAAAATTTGTTTCCAGCATTTTATCTTCCAGCTCACTGATTCTTCAGTCTGTTATTCTGCTATTGATTCCTTCTAGAGTATTTTTAATTTCATAATTATGTTGTCTGTCTCTGTATGTTTATTCTTTAATTCTTCTAGGTCTTTTAAAATTTATTCTTGCATTTTGGCCATTCTGTTTTCAGGTTTTTTTTTTTTTTTTAATCATCTTTACTATTATTATTCTGAATTCTTTTCCAGGTAGCTTGCCTATGCTCTCTTCATTTTTTTGGACTTCTGTGTTTCTCGTTTGTTCCTTCGTTTGTGCAGTATTTCTCTGCCTTTTCATTATTTTTCTTAAAACTTACTATGTTTGAGGTCTGCATTTCCCAGTCTTCAAGGTTGAATTCTTACTTCCTTTTGGTTTCTTCCCTCCTAAGCTTTGTCCAGTGGTTTGTGTAAGCTTTGTATAGGGTGAGATTTATGCTGAATTTGTTTGTTTGTTTGTTTTTACTCTGATGGGCAAGGCTGAGTGAGGTGATAACCTATTTGTTGATGACTCGGTTGTATTTTTGTCTTCTTTGTTTTTTGAATGAAGTGTCCTGCACATGGTGCTACTGTGGATGAGTGATGTCGGGTCTTGAATTCAAGTGGTTTCCTTTGTGTGAGTTCTCAATATTTCATACTCACTAGGGTTGGTTCTCTGGCAGTCTAGAGTCTTGGAGTCAGTGCTCCCACTCCAAAGGCCCAAGATTTGACCTCTGGTCAGGAACATAGATTCCACAAGTTGTTTGCTATGGTATTAAGTGATATTAAAACACAAACCCAAAAATGGGAAATCAAAGATGAGTCTCAGGCAAATGGCAGTTCGGTTCAGTTCAGTCACTAGGTCGTGACCAACTCTTTGCAACCCCATGAACTGCAGCACGCCAAGCCTCCCTGTCTATCAGCAACTCCCAGAGTTCACTCAAACTCATGTCCATCGAGTCAGTGATGCCATTCAGCCATCTCATCCTCTGTCGTCCCCTTCTCCTCCTGCCCCCAATCCCTCCCAGCATCAGAGTCTTTTCCAATGAGTCAACTCTTTGCATGAGGTGGCCAAAGTACTGGAGTTTCAGCTTTAGCATCATTCCTTCCAAAGAACATCCACAACTGATCTCCTTTAGGACAGACTGGTTGGATCTCCTTGCAGTTCAAGGGACTCTCAAGAGTCTTCTCCAACACTACAGTTCAAAAGCATCAATTCTTCAGCACTCAATTTTCTTACCAGTCCAACTCTCACATCCATACATAACTACTGGAAAAACCATAGTCTTGACTAGACGGACCTTTGTTGGCAAAGTAATGTCTCTGCTTTTGAATATGCTATCTAGATTTGTCATAACCCTCCTTCCAAGGATTAAGGGTCTTTTAATGTCATGGCTGCAATTACCATCTGCAGTGAGTTTGAAGCCCCCAAATATAACATCTGACACTGTTTCTACTGTTTTTCCATCTATTTCCCACGAAGTGATGGGACTAGATGGCATGCTCTTAGTTTTCTGAATGTTGAACTTTAAGCCAAGTTTTTCACTCTCCTCTTTCACTTTCATCAAGAGGCTTTTTAGTTCCTCTTCGCTTTCTGCCATATAGGTGGTTCATCTGCATATCTGAAGTTACTGATGTTTCTCCCGGTAATCTTGATTCCAGCTTGTGCTTCTTTCAGCCCAGTGTTTTTCATGATGTACTCTGCATATAAGTTAAATAAGCAGAGTGACAATATACAGCCTTGACATACTACATTACAAACAGGTAAAAAATAATTTAAAATAATGGAATATACACATATATATTTATATTTATAAGCAAAATAAAATAGTACAGCAAAAACAAAGTACAATTTATTGACTCATCAAGGAAAGGAAACCAAAAATGATATCTACAAGTTAAGAACAAAACTAACTAAAGCACAAACTGGAAATCAAATCCAAAGCAAGGTGCCAAGTGGAGAATAACAGAATGAAAAGAAAACTCACAAATATGTTGAGAAGAAAATAATGAAAGAAAAGAAAGAAAGAATAGATATACAAAGTTAAATAAAGGTGGATAAAGAAGATTTATATACATTAAAGATTAACTGCAAGGGCAAAATAACAGTGGTGAAGGTAAACAAAGGAATACATGTATAAAAAATAATAATAGGTTTAAAAATTAAAAAGAGAATAGAATATTAAAAAAAGGGAAGAAGAATGAGGAAAATAAAATAGGAAAACTCCACAGAACTGCAAAAGCACATGTAGAGGCAGAGGTTTATAACAATAATAAAAAGTGTGATTGAAAAAATAAATGTCAAAAGCTTAGTTAGATTCTGTAGTGTTGATAAAATGGACAACTACATCAGATGGTGATTGCAGCAATGAAATTAAAAGACGCTTACTCCTTGGAAGGAGGGTTCTGACCAACCTAGATAGCATATTCAAAAGCAGAGACATTACTTTGCCAACTAAGGTCCATCTAGTCAATGCTATGGTTTTTCCAGTAGTCATGTATGGATGTGAAAGTTGGAGTGTGAAGAAAGCTGAGCACCAAAGAACTGATGCTTTTGAACTGTGGTGTTGGAGAAGACTCTTGAGAGTCCCTTGGACTGCAAAGAGATCCAACCAGTCCATCCTAAAAGAGATCAGTTGTGGGTGTTCTTTGGAAAGAATGATGCTAAAGCTGAAACTCCAGTACTTTGGCCACCTCATGGAAAGAGTTGACTCATTGGAAAAGACTCTGATGCTGGGAGGGATTGGGGGCAGGAGAAGGGGACAACAGAGGATGAGATGGCTGGATGGCATCACTGACTCAATGGACATGAGTTTGAGCGAACTCCTGGAGTTAGTGATGGACAGGGAGGCCTGACGTGCTGCAATTCATGGGGTCACAAAGAGTCAGACACGACTGGGCAACTGAACTGACCTGAACTGAACAACAGGGAGAGTGGGGCAAAAAAAGGAATAAAAGAAAAGAATAAGAAAGAAGAAAATCCAAAAGAAACTATAGAACAAGTTAAAATATAAGAAGAATAAATGTTTTTCTTGAATCACAACTGTCAGGGCCCTTTCCCTCTGTGGGAGTCACAGTCCACCTAACCTCTATGGGATGCATTCCAACACTGGCCTCTGGACCTGCTGTGGGGGCATCTCAGATTCTCATTTAGTCCTACTCCTGTGTGTGCTTGCATCCAATGTCCACAGCTATCAATAGGAGCACTCAATATCCTTTTATATATTCTGTAGACACAAAGTTTACTTAGTTTATAAAGTGGATTTAATCTGAAGCTTGTACAGCTGGTGGGAAAGTTTGGTTCATCTTCCTTAGCCAAACCATTCCTGGGTTTCAATTGTGGTTTTATTTCCAACTCTGGATGTGGGTCATCCACTGGGGTTTGCTCCTGAGGCTTCCCTGGACGACTTGGGTCTGTCCCCATGAAGGTCATGTGCAGAGGTGGTGCAGCTGCTTGGGTTGCTGGAGTTCTGTCAGCACCAGGTACTCAGGGGATTTGGTGGCTAGGGCACCAGGAAATATAGTGCTCTAGAAGGGTATGGCAACAAGTATTGGTCAATACTCTCCAGTATTCAGTGTTTGTGAATGGAGAACTTCCTTCTCAGAGAAGCCTGGTAGACAACAGAGCACAGAGTTGCAGAGTTGGACACAATTGAAGTGACTCTGCGTGCATAGATGCAACTTTTTTTTTTTTTGGTCTGTGGCAGCTCTGCCCTAGTGAGGGTTGAGCATGAAGGTGGCACACCTGTTTGGGTTGTGGGGTCCCTGGAGGCTCCAAGTGTGCAGGCACATGGACTGTTTCAGCCACTGAAGTTATGGCCCTATGAGAGTCTTTTTTTGAGCCTCTGATAGCTGGCAATCAGAAGGCCTCTTTGGCTAAGTCTTCATTGCTCCATCCATTCAGGCACTTAGAGGGCTCCCTTGCCTAAGATCCTTCTCTGCTATTCCATGTGCATCAGGCACACAGAGGGGCCCCCCTGGCTGGGGTCCTGCACTCTAGATCAGCACATCAGTCACTTAAGAGGGGCATCCTGATTGTGGTCCTACTCTGTAGATCAGCACACCAGGCACTTAAAGGGGCACCCTGGGTGGGGTCCTACTCTGTAGTTCAGTGCGTCAGGCATTTGATGGGCCAGCCTGTCTATTGTTCAACTGCCAATGCTGGCCTGGGGAGAGAGAGGCTATGATGATAGCTCCACCCTCTATGCATGACTCAGCAGTATCACCCTGCTTCCATGGATTTCCTCCAGAGGCATTTCCCACCACAGTCTCCTCTCTCACATCCCCTCCATCCATCTCTCCACAGTTAAAAGAAGCCCTCACCCTGGCATTGCTCCACAAACCCTATGCTCCAGCTCCCAGCTGCTCTGCATTCTAGGGGACCTGTGTCCCTGTCTGAGGTATGTATGGCTGTGGTAAGGACTATCTGATTCTCATTCTATTGAAATTGCCACAGATTAGCTGTTTCACTCTCAGCCTTAAATGTTTTTCCTCTGATCTAGACCCTTGCCCTGATGTGGGGATTGGACCCCTGCTTCAGTTCCCCCATCTGCTGAGGGCAATTCCAGTCCTAGTAACACTCCTGTTTTCCCCCCTAGTCCTTCATTCTACTGAGTTTTGCATGGTTCTATATATTCTTTTCTGGTGGTCACGTACTGCTGTTTGCTCTCAGCTGATGTTCTGCGTGCACTTCTGTGTCTGAAGGCATATTCTTAATGTATCTGTGGAGCAAGATATACTCCATGTCCACCTACTCCTCTGCCACCTGGTTCTCCTTGCATTTTTTATTAATAGCTCCAATTATTCATACCTCATGAAACAGAGAAACACCTAATATACAGGCTAAATTTACACCTGATGCAACTGGGAAAAGAAGAACAAAAAATCCTCAACGTTAGTAGTAGGAAAGAAATCATAAAAGTCAGAGAAGAAATAAAAAGAAACGAAAGAGACTATAGCAAAAATCAGTAAAATAAAGTTGGTTCTTTGGGAAGATAAACAAAATAGACAAACTGATAGCAAAGTCTCTTTGTCCATAGCTAATGTCACTTCAAATATATTGTGTGTATCGTTGGATATATACATATATAAGTAACATAAAGACTAGTTACTATTTAAGCTGTCTTCCCAAAGATAGTATTATGATACAGCAATGAAACAGAAATTCATTGTATGCATAGAAAAGAGTGGAAACAGCCAAGGGGCCCACTTTGACATGTTTGTCATTGCCGATGATGATGATTTCATGTTTTCTTGAAAAGCAACAGCCAGGAATATATGGGATCCAAGGAAGAAAAGATCCACTGGTGATATAAGCTAAATTGTTTTGGCTGGGAGTGAATAAAAGGCCACAGCAAGCAGCACAGGATAAATTGCCAGGAGACATTCCGGTAAATGAACTTGATGCTGATCCACTGAGAAAATCACATGATGGAGGGTGCAAACCTGTGTTTGATGATGAGTGCTTTCTAACTATAGGGAGGGCTGAACTATGACACCAGTAAAAATCATGGGAAGAGGGTGGTGGTTTAATCAGTCAGCAATCCATTGTATAGGAGACAGGAATCAAGGCCTTCCCCAAGAAAAAGAAATGCAAAAAAGCAAAATGGCTGTCTGAGGAGGCCTTACAAATAGCTGTGAAAATAAGAGAAGTGAAAAGCAGAGGAGAAAAGGAAAGATATACCCATTTGAATGCAGAGTTCCAAAGAATAGCAAGGAGAGATAAGAAAGCCTTCCTCAGCAATCAATGCAAAGTAATAGAGGAAAACAATAAAATGGGAAAGACTAGAGATCTCTTCAAGAAAATTAGAGATATCAAGGGAACATTTCATGCAAAGATGGGCTCAGGAAAGGACAGAAATGGTATGGACCTAACAAAAGAAGGTATTAAGAAGAGGTGACAAGAATACACAGAACTGTACAACAAAGATCTTCATGACCCAGATAATCATGATGTGTGATTACTCACACTTACCTAAAGCAAGATATCCTGGAATGTGAAGTCAAATGGGCCTTAAGAAGCATCACTACAAATAAATCTATTGGAGGTGATGGAATTCCAGTGCTCAAATCCTGAAAGATGATGCTGTGAAAGTGCTGCACTCAATTTGCTGTCAGCAAATTTGGAAAACTCAGCAGTGGCCACGGGACTGGAAAAGGTCAGTTTTCATTCCAATCCCAAAGAAAGGCAATGCCAAAGAATGCTCAAACTACCACACAATTGCACTCATCTCTCATACTAGTAAAGTAATGCTTTAAATTCTTCAAGCCAGGCTTCAAAAATACGTGAAATGTGAAATTCCATATGTTCAAGCTGGTTTTACAAAAAGCAGAAGAACCAAAGATAAAATTGCCAACATCCGTTGCATCATGGAAAAAGCAAGAGAGTTCCAGAGAAACATCTATTTCTGCATTATTGACTATGCCAAAGCCTTTGACTGTGTGGATCACAATAAACTGTGGAAAATTCTGAAAGAGATGGGAATACCAGACCACCTGACCTGCCTCTTGAGAAACCTGTATGCAGGTGAGGAAGCAATAGTTAGAACTGGACATGGAACAACAGACTGGCTCCAAATTGGTAAAGGAGTACGTCAAGGCTGTATATTGTCACCCTGCTTATTTAACTTCTATGCAGATTACATGATGAGAAATGCTGGGCTGGAAGAAGCACAAGCTGGAATCAAGATTGCCAGAAGAAATATCAATAACCTCAGATATGCAGATGACACCACCTTTATGGCAAAAAGTGAAAAAGAACTAAGCAGCCTCTTGATGAAAGTGAAAGAGGAGAGTGAAAAAGTTGGCTTAAAGCTCAACACTTAGGAAACTAAGATCATGGCATCCAGTTCCACCATTTCATGGCAAATAAATGGGGAAAGAATGGCTGACTTTATTTTGGGGGCTGCAAAGTCACTGCAGATGGTGTTTGCAGCTATGAAATTAAAAGACGCCTACTCCTTGGAAGGAAATTTATGACCGACCTAGACAGCATATTAAAAAGTAGAAACATTACTTTGTCAACAAAGGTTCATCTAGTCAAGGCTATGGTTTTTCTAGTAGTCATGTATGAATGTGAAAACTGGACTGTAAAGAATGCTGAGCACTGAAGAATTGATGCTTTTGAACTGTGGTGCTGGAGAAGACTCTTGAGAGTCCCTTGGACTGCAAGGAGATCCAAACAGTTCATCGTAAAGGAGATCAATCCTGATTGTTCATTGGAAGGACTGATGTTGAAGCTGAAACTCTTATACTTTGGCCAACTGATATGAAGAGCTGACTCATTTGAAAAGACCCTGATGCTGGAAAAAATTGAGTGCAGGAGGAGAAGGGGATGACAGAGGATGAGATCGTTGGATGGCATCACTGACACAATGCACATCAGTTTTGGTGGGCTCTGGGAGTTGTCAACAGACAAGAAGGCCTGTTGTGCTGTGGTTCATGGGTTCCCAAAGAGTCGGAAATGACTGAGTGACTGAACTGAGTCCATAACTTAATTGTTTCTGCAACCACTGTGATGAAACATGGCAGGAGGTAACAGTTTCCTCAGCTTTCAGAGCTATTGGACATTTGAAGTAGACTTCATTTCTTTCTGTCCTCACTCCATGCTTTTGTTGTGTGACAGAGAGGCAGGCTCTAGAGGCATCTCCCTGGGCTCCCAACAGGACTCTAATCTGCCCTTGAGTCTGGCCAGGAAAAGAACCTTCTTTTGGCTTTCATGTCTTCTTCTGAAAAAAGAGCCAGGAAGCACACCTCCCTGTAGAGTTCTACGAGGAATGAAAGCCACTGCCAACTGCACTGCAGGGATCCTGCACATGCAGGGCATGCAGGGGTAGCCTTTGTTATCAATGCTGCTGCTGTTAATCTCCACATCTCACATTGCAAACTATCACAGTGATGTCTTATGATACTTGCTGTCATGACAGGCTGTGGGGCCTCTGGCTATAGTGAGTTCCTTAAAGGCACCATAGCTTTCTCGTTTGCTATGCTGTGCATTGCTCAGTCATGTCCAACTCTTTTAGCTGTAACCTGCCAGGCACCTCTGTTTCCATGGGGATTCTCTAGACAAGAATAATGGGGTGGGTTCCCATTCGCTCCTCCAGGGGATCTTCCCAACCCACGGATGGAACCCAGGTCTCCTGAATGGCAGGCAGATTCTTTACCATCTGAGCCACTAGGGAAGCCCATGAATACTGGAGTGGGTAGCCTATCCTTTCTCCATGGGATCTTTCTGCCCTAGGAATCAAGCCAGGGTCTCCTGCATTGCAGGAGCTGAGCTACCAGAGAAGCCTAGCCTTCCCATAGCACGTACTAAATCTAATGAGCAAGCAAACAATGGGACTCAACTCTCGGTGCTATGTTTATATCCTCATATAAAGCACATACTGATTGAGATTATAAGGGCAAAAGTATATGACTTCATGATTGTTGACATGTAATAATTTACAAAGAAGGGGACACAGATTTCAGCTAGATAGAGATACAGGAGTGAGACTGGCTGGTTTGGGGATCCTGGGGAGAAGATTCTTGTCCTTTCTCTGGAGTCTTCAAGTAGAAGATGATTCCTAATAAAGACAAGTGAGCATCTGGGGAAGGTAGCCCAGGACTGATGGAGACAGCAAAGGCTCTGAGGAGAAGATTGAGGATTCTCAGTCACCCAGCTGGATGGTCAGCCAGACAAGAGTGATAAATAGGGCCCTCCAGCTGTCAGTCACCTGCTCAACACAAACCCATTTGTCCTTACTGGGGATGTTCTACCTCAGCAGACACAAGCAGAAGCAGGTCTGGGTAGCTGGGCACAATTTCTCAGCTCACAATACATGTGTCAGCATCCCACACTTCACCGGAAGACAGTCTACCATTCAGCCCTCTGCTTCCAGCCATCAAAGCTTCACTATGGGCCCTAATATTCCTACTCAGTTTTCTTTACTATCTGTCTGAGTATCAGGTGACCTGAGTCCTGGTCCTGCTTCTGACTCCAACTGACCTTGTGAACTCTGACAAATGACCAACCAACTCACATTTATTAGAATCAAGTCACTGTCCTTAAAATCTTCCAAGGTATGTTTATGTCTCTTATTGGAAAAATAGAATAAATAGCTTCCAGGAGACCATACAAAAAGTCAATATTTAGAGTTTAGAATTTATGAATTTTCAGCTCACATTTTCATGTCTCATCTCTTACCTTTGGTTTCTTACCAAAAATTGCACGGGGAATGCTGAGGAGTGAGTGTCTAACTGGAGAACCGTGGATTCCTTCCATGTTGAAGCCCACATTACTAAAGAGGAATGCAGAAAAACCCTGGACACTTTGCTGTGCTGAAGGGTTTGCTGAGATTCCCTGAGTTCTTTTGGTCCTAAATCCAGGCCATGATCATATTGTGTTCCTGAGGATAGCTACAGAAATTTATACTTGATGATAGGTGGAGTGGAAACAGCCTGGCTGAGGGTCAGAAAACTTGAGCTCTAGTTTTAGCTATGCTGCTAATGCCTTGTCCTATTTTGTGCTCCATGCTTGGTCTCCTTGGTTGGCCTTTTCTTTGATTGAAAGGTGTGGGCTAGACTCCTTGATCCTGACTCCACGTTCTATCATATGCATGTGCTGTTACTTTGCTGTATCAGTCAAAATCCAGGAAGGAAAGAAGAAACAGAGCATGCAAGGTATTTCAAATGGAGGGGATTTATCATGGGAACCTGATTTCATGGGTATGGGAAATTTAAAAGCAAGAAAATGGTGTGATGAGGCACTCTTTTATGTACTAAACCTTTCCATACAAATTTTAGAACAAGCTAATTCATGGGTTCAAAAAGAATACATTTGAATTAGTTTTAATGAGATGGATGAAACTGGAGCCAATTATACAGAGTGAAGTAAGCCAGAAAGAAAAACACTAATACAGTATACTAATGCATGTATATGGAATTTAGAAAGATGGTAATGATGACCCTGTATGCGAGACAGCAAAAGAGACACAGATGTGTAGAACGAACTTTTGGACTCTGAGGGAGAGGGAGAGGGAGAGGGAGAGGGTGGGATGATTTGGGAGAATGGCATTGAAACATGTATGCTATCATGTAAGAAACGAAGCGCCAGACTATGTTCGATACAGGATACAGGATGCTGGGGGCTGGTGCATGGGAATGATCCAGAAAGATGATATGGGATGGGAGAGGGGAGGGGGATTCAGGATTCGGAGCTCGTATACACCTGTGGTAGATTCATGTCAATGTATGGCAAAACCAATACGGTATTGTAAAGTAAAATAAAAACAACAACAACAACAACAACAACAAAAGTCCTTGATGGAATTTTTAATAGGAAATACATAACTTGCATATTATTTTGTGGGGAACTGATATCTCCAGTGTGTTGAGTCTTCTCACCTATAAATGCTATATATTGCCTCATTTAAGGGTTCTTTGATTCCTTTCATAAGCACTGCATAATTTTTAGCATTCAGACACTATGCATATTTTGTTAAATATATACTTAAGTACTTTATTTGCTTTGGAATTATTATAAATAATATTGCTTAAGATTTTATCTGTGAAATCTTGTGTTTGTATACAAGAATGTGATTGATTTTTTCAAAGCATTTGAACTTACTTCTCTTTTATTTTTTAACTTTTATTTTTAATTACAGGATAGTTGATTCACAAAGTTGTATTGGTTGCTGCCATACAATGATGCAACTCAGCCATAAGTGTATAAATATATCCCCTTTCTCTTGAGCCTCTCTCACACTTCCACCATACATCCCATCCCTCTAGGTCTTCAGAGAGCACGAGGCCATGCTCCCTGTATTATATAACAACTTCTCATTAGCTATCTATTTTGCTCAAGTAGTATATATATGTCAATTCTACTTTCTCAATTCATCCTATCATCTTATCTTCCCCCACTGTGTCCCATAAGTCCATTCTGTACATCTGGGTCTCCATTCCTGCCCTGCATATTGGTACATCAGTACCATTTTTCTGGATTCCATATATACATGTTAATATAAAATGTTTGTTTTTCTATTTCTGACTACTTCACTCTATATAACAGGCTCTAGGTTCATGCATCTCACTACAACTGACTCACATTCATTCCTTTTTATGGCTGAGTAATATTCCATTGCATATATGTACCACAATTACTATATCCATTCCTCTATCAGTGGATAGATGGACATGGACATCTAGGATGGTTCATCAATGGACATATAGGTTGTTTTCATATCCTGGCTATTGTAAATAGTGCTGCTATAAATACTGGGGTGCTTTTGTCTTTTTGAATTATGCCTTTCTTTGGTTGTATGTCCAGTAATAGGATTACTGGGTCATAAGGTAGATTTATTTCTAATTTTTAAAAGAATATCCATACTGTTCTCCATAGTGGCTGTACAAAAATGCAAGAGGACTCTTTTTTTCTCCATATACTCTCCAGCATTTATTGTTTGCTGATTTTTTGATGATGGCTATTATGACCAGTATGAGGTGATATATTGAGAAAGAAAAACAGAGCTGGAGGAATCAACCTTCCTGACTTCATACTGTAATACAAAATTATAGTAATCAAGACAGTGTGATACTGGCCCCCAAACAGAAATATAGACCAATAGAATGAGATGCATCTATGGGCACCTTACCCTTAATATAGGAGCAAGAATATACAGTGGAGAAAAGACAGCTTCTTCAATAAGTGGTACTCGGAAGACTGGAGAGTCATGTGTAAAAGGATAAAATTAGAACACTTCCTAACACCATACACAAAAATAAATTCAAAATGGATTAAAGATCTAAATGTAAGATGAGCAACTATAAACTCTTAGAGGAAATCATGGGCAGAATATTCTTTAACACAAATCATGTAAGATCCTTTTTGACCCACTTTGGAGAGTAATGGAAATAAAAACAAAAAATAAACAAATAGGATCTAATTAAACTTAAAAGCTTTTGCACAGCAAAGGAAAGTATAAACAATATGAAAAGATAACCCTCAAAATGGGAGAAAATAATTGTAAACAAAGCAACGATGAAGGATTAATCTCCAAAATATGAGAAGAGCTCAGTATCAGAAAAGCAAACAACCCAAAGAGTGGGCAGAAGACCTAAACAGACATTTATCCAAAGAAGACACACAATGGCCAACACACACATGCAAAGATGCTCAATATTGGTCATTGCTGGAAAAATGTGATTGATTTTTGAGTGTTGATTTGTATCTTGCAACTTTTCTGAAATATTTTTTGGATTATCACTTTTTAAGGATTTCTTGAGATAGATAATCATGTCATCTGCAAATAGAGATAATTTTATTTCTTTCTCCCCAGTCTGTGTGTCTTTTGTTGCTTTTTCTCATTTCATGACAATGACTAGAAATTCCTCTAGGAATTTCAGGCCTGATGAGAGAACATCCTTGCTTTGTAAAAGATCTTAAGGGAAAACAATTTAACTTTTCACTACTAGATATGAGGTAAGCTATAGAATGAGTTATGAATGTTCTTTAATCCCTTGAGGTAATTTCCCTCTATTAATAATTTACTCAGAGGTTTTTTTTTTTTTT
>SJYC01013818.1:0-17315 GCA_006408675.1 Madoqua kirkii | reverse complement strand
GATGGTGGTGGTGATGGTGGTGATGGTGATGACGATGATGGTGGTGGTGATGATGACAGCATTGCATGCTCACCATACACCAAGCACTAGGCTCACTAAACTCTGTTGTCCTGAAGACTCAGGGCTCACACAGACAGGGGCACCAGGCAGTGGTCAGGGGTAAGCAGCAGCTGGGCTAGTGCTGGAGTCTTGTCCATGCAGCCCTAATGCAGGACTCTTCACATTGCACCCCGAAGGATGAAGGTTTTTGGGACAGGCTGTCAGGACTCGTCCCCAGTTTGCACCCAGGAGTTCCCTGCTCGCCTTTTTGTGAGTCGCTTGTGAATAGCCAGTGGGGTGCCTGCTGCCAACTCCCTGGCACTCCGAGCTCATCCCAGGGCTGTAGGTGCTGCCTCCCAAGGTGCTACAAACAAACAGTTATTGCAGCCTTAGCACATGCTGCACTCAAGATCGCCAGACTTGGGAATTCCACTTCTCTCCTTTGCGAGATCATCTCAGTACGCACTGCAATTGGGTTCTGCTCTGGTTTGCAGCATCACTGAGATGTAATAAGGTTAGCAATGATTGCTGAAAACATTTGTCATTGAGACTTTTGAAAGAAGTGCTGCATTTAGGGGAAATAAAAAGGTTGAAATGCATATCATAGATTTGCAGTCAGAGCTAGCCAAGGGCTGAGTGTTGAGCTGCAGGCCTGGAGGGCAGACATTCTCCATGTCCAGGCTCTCCAGGACCCATCACTTGCGGAGAGCACTCAGCTTCTTCTTGGGGGTAGGTCTTGAGTTCATCAGGGAGCCTGACCTGGAGATGCAGGGCTAAGTGGAAGATGTGGGCTGGAAGAAAAGATGTTGGCTTTTAGGGCACAAATCTCACCTGTCTTGCTGGCTAAATGTGTGACCTTGGACCTTGGCTTTATCTCATAAAATGGGGAAATGGAACACAACCCCTGAGTTATTGACAGCATTTGAAGAGATGGAGATCTAAGAGTTTTGGCTGTTCTGAAATGAGGATCCCCTTGTTGGGGTGAGCTCAGACCCTCTCCAGGTCAGGACCTCCCCAGAGCCCCAGTCCTCACTGAGACCATGCTCAGGTTGACCCCACACCTGGCACCCCAAAGAGGGGTTAGTGAGGCTCCAGCAATGCCATGTCTCTGAAAGATGCTAGGGGGCTGATGCAAGAAGAGAAAAATCACCATTTCCCCCTAAAGATTCATTTACTCATTAATAGCTACATTTTATATTCAGAAAACCTAAGCTTGCATCTTGGCTCATTACTTTCTTATTGGTTTGAACTCTGTGAAATTGTTATTTGTATAGGTCCAAAAATAGATGAATATTGGCAGTTTCAGACAGTTAGAGTTAATAGCCCTCTGGTTTTAGCCAAATCAGCCAGCTTTTCAATGGTCCAATGTCTGTTCAGCAGACATTCCTGAGGACCACAGCAGATGGTTGTGCAAACCAGCCCCAAGGGTGGGCTCCGTGCCTGCCTTGAGATGGGTGCACACTTGTTGAATCTGAGCCCTTGTGATCACATGTGAGGCCATGTGCTGAGTGGACCAGAGTGGAAGGAGTTTCCTCCCGTGGGAAAGAATAGCTAGAAATTGTCAACAAGCCAACATCACTCTTTTGATTGAAAATTGAAAAAAAGCAAAAAGGCAAAGAACGTGGTTTTCCAACTTGGCAGATGGTTTTCCTTCTCTCACGGGACAGCGCACCTGAACAGGTACAAGACCACGGCCTGCGGCGAAGAGGCTGGCTCTTACTGGTCTCTGGTCTGGATGGTGCAGGGAGAAACTGCTTCCGTTTTGAAAGACAAAGAAAGATGCCTCGTGGGGGTGGGTTTTCCCCTGGCTGGCCTCCACCTGCAGGTAAGGAAGTCTCCTTGCCTCCATGACCAGTGTGGACACTTGCCTCAGGCTCACCTAGCAAGGGAGGTCAGATCACGGGCTCCCATTAACTGGACATCAGTGAAATCTCCCGGGCCCCCAACACCAGAGCTTCTGAAAAAAGATAAGGCCCCACATCACGTGGGAGGTAAGCTTTAGTTGCCATTTCCAGACTTAAGCATAATACTTTACATCCATTGCTGCTTAGGGTCAGCTTTTCCAAACTGGCCCTTTGTTCCAGCTGTTTGAGGTCAAGTTTGAGCCCATCTGTCGCCTGACCATGCGCCGTCACCCTTTCCCTGGCATGCTGGATCAGAATGCAATGTGTGAGCCATGGACCCTTCATCCATTTCATTCTCTGTTCATGTGAAAATATTTATTAAGCACAATTTCAGACATTACTGAGAACTTTCCACCCCAGATTTGGGCTCTGTCTACCTCTCTGTGCCTTTGGATGAGATTGCATTATTGGATGGAATTCGCCCAGTTGCCCACTTTTCACATCTGTACAGAGGAAATGTTGATGGTTCTGGTGGTTGATATTACCCGTCCCAGAGTTAGGACATTCCAGGATTTAATGAAGAATCAAGTGTCACTTTATTTCCCCCCGTTTTATGACAATACTCAAACATGCTTCAGTGTTCCATAAACATAAAGGTCTGTTATTATTACAAGCACTTTAATTATAGCAACAATTGCCTGTTTATTACACTGTTATTGCATAGACGCCACCATCACACCTCCCCTGGTGTGTCTCAGGATCCGCTATCCGACTGCACGGCTGTTTGGTTCTATTTGAATCCAGCTTTCCAAGGAAGCCAGTCTTCCTGAGTCTCATTTTCCCTCTGGGTGAAGACTGACTGTACCACAAGCCATCAGGGGGCCAGGCGCCTGTGAGCATCCTCGGATGAGGGGTGCCTTCGAGCTGTGGCCTGGTCCACTGCTGCCTGCGGATGTGACTTCCATTCCTCCCCTGCGAGGCTCACGGGCTTCCCACTGCTCCTGGCTGACGCTGCCCACTGAGCAACCTGCCCCTCCAGCGTCTGAGCAGAAAATGCCGTGATGTCCAGCACAGAGGCGCTCCCTTCGGATGAAACAGTGCCAAAGCCAGCTTTCTGAGCCTCGCTTTAAAGGATGCCGCGCCATCTGCACTTGCCCTCAGCACTGAGTCTGGCTTGACCGTCACGTATTGTCTTGTCTGTGGAAGTCGAGGTTAGCAGGGCCGGACACGCACGCCCCACGGGAGGGCGCACAGCATGCAGGACCTACCGTCTTCCATGTGCGGGACGGGAGGAGGGCTGTTCCCAGAAAGAGGCAGGAGAGCCAGAAGCAGGGCTGGAGTACGGTGGAGCCCACGCCAGGGAGAGGGCATCCAGAGCCAGACTGCAGGGAAAGGGCTGAGGAGGCCACGCTGTCAGAGAGTGGGTGCCGGGCCTGGAGCCCAAATGTGTCTCCCTGCCCATCACCGAGTGTGGGGTCTTCACCTGAAGCTGGCACCTGTCATTCCAGAAACTCCAAGCTTCCTTTAACCTCTCAGCTCTCTTGACCCGCCCGCAGGAGATCGCCCCTCCTCAGCCTCCCCGGGGGGAATCCAGAGTGTTGTCCGCTGCCCTGTGGCTGACTGACCTGGGCAGTGCTGTGGACGTTTGAGCTGCACAGGGCGTCTTCCTACAGCTCCAAGCAGAGCGGCCCCCGGCCTGGAGCAGGGCCCGTGGGACCAGGGGCTCGGACCAAGCCGCAGCTCTCCGGCAGGTCCCCGTTCTGTCTTTCCTGTGCCCTCCACCAGCCTCTCTCTCACCATCCTTGGCTGTGAACATAGATGCCACACGCTCCTAGCGGCCTGTCCTAGACTCTGCTGGCCCCTCCTCCCGGCTTCACGGCCCTGCAGCCCTGGTCCCAACCCTTCTGTGTGGCTGTGATCACACCTCCTGGCCCGTAAGCGCCTCAAACTGCCTGCAGAAATGAAGCTGCATCTTCACTGGACTAACCATTCCCTCTCACTCCTGCTGCTGAAAGGCAGAGGGAAGGCTGTCAGAGAGCCTGGATGGAATCCTGGCTGGAACCTCGGCGAGACCCAGCATCTGTGGGCGTGAGAGCCCTCCTCTGTCATCCGTGGTGACCAGCAACACCTCCGGCGTCGACTGGCGCAGCTGTGGGCGTCCATGAACCCGCGTGTGAAAGCTCCTTGCCTGAAGAGCTGACAGCTGATTTCCCATCCCTGCTTGAGCCCACAAGCTGCCGTCTCCCGTGTGAGATGTCTCGTCCTTGCCCCGCGGTCCTGGAGTCCAGCCCAGGCCTGCAGGCCCCGCCTCCACGAGGAGTGCGTTGCTGTCCCCGGCAATGCTGTTGGTGTGCCCTGAGGATGGGCGTGCCCTGGTCTTTGTGGAGCTGCCCCTCACACAGGCCTGGGGGAGCAGCACTGCCTGGGACAGCCTAGTGTGGATGGACAGAGTGCAGGCCCTCAGGCTACATGCAGGGTTGAATCCAGCGAGCCCACCATGAGCTGAGGTCACTGAGCCTCAATGCCCCTCAGCAGGAAACAGACAAACCTGGAGGAGGGTTGCCACTGCAGCCTGGTGGGATTCTGGATGTGTCCGCGTAGACCCTGCACATTCTAGGCATCACTGGGTGAGAACGTCCATCCCCACCTGGGGAATCCTCTTCCTGAATAGGATACCCACCTGCATTCACTCAGGATAGGCAGGCCAGGTGCTCTGGGCTGTCATCCCCTGACACCCTCTCCCAGCCCCAGGCAGGAATGATCCCACCCTCCTCCTGCCCTCCAAGAACCCTGGGTATGTCTGCACTCACCCCTGACGTGCTTGCCTGGAATGTCAGAACCAAAGCTGGGGCTGTGTTCTTGGGGCGCTGCTATAGACACATGTGACTCGTGGGGCCCCTCAGTCAGCGGCTTCAGCCTGAGCCTGTTCCTGCGCTGTAAGTGGGAACCGAAGCCTGGGGGTGGGGGGTGCGGGCCAAAGGGGCACAGCCAGGGGCTGACGGGAATGGCCCTGGACTCAGGGACTGAGTGAGCTCAGACCCAACGGTCTCAGTTCCCGGACCCACCCAAGCACAGTGTGTCCCAGAACAGCCCTCCGCCGGAGGCCCTCATCAGCTCCAGGACTCCTTGCTCCACAGCCAAACACCCCAGGACCCACTTCTGCCTGCAGTAAGCCAGCGTTAGCCTCAGGGACCCTTGGTCCTCTGCAGCCAGTGGCCTGTGACCTAGTCATATTCATCAGTAGCCAGGCACCTCTGCATAAGGCAGGGCTTGGCAACCAGCTGGACGAGGGGTCAGCTGGTCTGCCGGGGGCCCCACAGCAGTCAGTCCACCATGACAGAGGGACCCACCCAGCCCACCTAGAGGCACCTCCAAGGCCCTCTAGTGACCATAGGCAAGTGTGTCTGCTATGCAAAGCCACTTCTCTGAGACTGAGAGATCTAACCAGCTGACCAAATGCACAGAAATGAAAACGGTGAGCTGGGCAAAAAGCGACAAGAGGAACAAATGCAGGAGCACGATGAGACTCGAGAAGAGGACTGAGTGGAGGCGAGCAGTCCGCCTGATCACATGGCCACGGTCATGATCGCAAAGACGCATGCAGGGCTCAAAGAGCGGAGAACGCAGCAAGAAGGCTGATAAAGAGTTAGAACAGAGAGAGAAGAATCAGACAGAGCTGAAGAACCCAACATAAGATAAATGAACTAAAAAATACCCTAGGGGGAGTCAGCAGTCGGTCAGCAGATGCAGAGAAATGAGTTGGGGGCTTGAGAGACAGAGCTGCGGAGATAACGTAAGAAGAGCAGACAAAGAAATTTAGAAAATGAGACACTTTCAGCAACTTCTGAAGTGACATCAAGTTGCACAGACGCTCACAAAACAGGAGTCCCAGAAGGCGAAGAGAGAGAGATGGGGCAGAGAAGACACGTGAAGATGTCAGGGGGAAACTTCCCCAACCTGGGAAAGGAAACAGACATCCAGGTCTAGGAAGGACAGAGTCCAAGCCGGACGAGCCCAAAGAGGCCACTATCAGGGCACAGTACAATAAAACGGCAAAAATCAAAGACAACGAGGAAATATGGAAACCGAGTAGCTACATACAGGGCTGTTCCCATAAAGCCATGCACTGACTTCTCAGCAGAAACTGCAAGCCATCGGGGAGTGGCACACTCTGTCTGAAGTGACGACAGGAGAATCCTGCCCCAAGAACACTCTGTCCAGCGAGGCACGTGTTCATATTCGGAGCAGAAATCAAAAGCTTCGCAGGGAAGCAAAGGCTAAGAGTTGAGCTCCAGTTTTACAGGAAATGGTGAAAGGACTTCTCTTAGAAAAAAGAAGAGGCCACAATTAGAGAAATGAGGCGTACAAAAGGACAAAGTCTCACTGGTAAAGGCAAGTATTGCAGCAAAGGTAGCAGACGAGCCACCTATGAGACTAGCAGAGACGCTGAACGACAAAGTAAATTGGCTACATCAGCAACAAGTAGTAAGGGGTACAGAAAACAGAAAAGTGTAAAACAGGATGTCAGCAAGAGCACAGGGGAGCAAGGGTTTAATATGGAGGGTTGTTAGAATGCCTACTTTTCAATAATGTTTCTTTAATGACCCACTAAATTCATAATGATTAATGATAATGATAACAGTAATATTAACACCTACCATCTAAGAGGCACTTTAACCATACTCCAAGCACATAAGTGAAGAGAATATATTCAATATTCACAATAATCTTATAAGATAAATATTTCTATAGCCGTTGCAGAGATGAACAAACTAAACTAAGAATGGCAAGCAATTTGCCCAAGACCATATTGGTATTACAGGGCACAGCTAGGAGTCAGACTCAGGTCTTTTAACAGTCTTCTCAATACATTCCATCACCTGCCATGCAAAGTAATTTCATTCTCAGCCTGAACCTGGCATTTCTAGGAAAAATAAATGCTCTGCAGAGAAAGTTGTTCATTCTAAGGCCAAAATATTTATTTAAATCATTTTGTTTATGTGAAGCTATCTTTACTTAGCTCCAGATAGATAATCACAATTGTAAAAGTTCAAATGCATTTGAACTTAAGAGATCAGCAACTTGAAATCATCAGGGACCTTGGCCAGCACGCCGCACCTCCCAGGACGGCCTCAGTCAGCGTCCCAGACCCTGCGGCAGGCCACCGTTGACCCAGGCCTCGCCGGAGCCTCCGGGGCCCTCCCGTACAGTCTGGCTCAGTCTCCTGCGGGGCCACTGCTCCTCTCTCGAGGTCCCGCTGTGCACAGGTTTTGTTCATGCCTCCAAGAGTCCCTGCTTCCCCAGTCCTGTGCACGTCCTGTGATCATATCCCGCCGGCCTTCAGAGTAAGACTCGCTGGGGATGCTCAGTCCCGTGGCTGGATCCCCGAGGCTGGAAAGTCTGCTGAAGGCCGAGGACTTCTGCAGCAGTGCGAGAACGTCTTTGGTATAATTGTTCTTGAGATGAGGCAAACGAAGGCAAAAATAAGCAAGTGGTGTTCTCTCAAACTAACAAGCTTTTGCTCAGCTAAGGAAGCTCTCAACAAAACAGAAGGACTGCTGACTGGGAGAGTATCTTCCCAAATGAAACATCCGTCAAGGGGTTAAGATCTGAGACAAACGAAGAAGTCAAACGTCACAAACACCAACCCAGTTAGAGAGTGGGCAGAGGGTCTGAACAGACACTTCTCCAAAGAAGACACACAGATGGCCAACGGGCACATCTGATGCTCGGCACTGCTAATCGTCAGAGAAATGCAATCAAAAGCACAGTGAGATCGCACCTCACACCCGTCAGCACGACTGTCGTCAGACGGACTGTAAATGTAGCAAGCGTGGTGAGGACTGGAGAGCAGGGAACCCTTGTGTCCCGCAAACTGAGGCAGACACTACGGAAAACATATGGGGATATCTCAAAGACTTAGAAACAGAACTGCCAAGTGGGCCCAGCAATTCCACTTCTGGTTATTTATCCAAAGAAAATGAAAGCGCTAAGTTGAAAAGATACGTGCACCTCTGTGGGCTGCAGCATTATCTGCAGTAGCCAAGACGTGCGCGCAACGTGAGTGCCCATGGACAGACGAACAGATAAAGAAGGTGTGGTGTATGTGTGCGTATACACAGCACAGTTTCACTCAGCCTCAAGCCCTGCCGTCTGTGACAAATGGACGGACCTAGAGGGGATTATGCTAAGTGGAATAAATCAGACAAACACAGACACTGTAGGATACCACTGACATGTGGAATCTAAAAACCGAAACAAACCGAAGACACCGAACAGAAAGGGAGCCCGATGCGGAGCAGGAGCACGCAGGTGGGAAGGGGGAAGGGGAGGGGGGAAGCGTGGCGGGGCACCATGAAGCCAGCTTCCAGCCTCAGAACCGGTGAGTCACGGACACGAAATGCACGGTGCGGGCACGCAGCCCATCTTTTTATGGTGGCAGATGACAGCTAGGCTTACGGTGATGATTTTGAAATGTATAGAAATATGAAATCACTGTGTTGTGTCCCAGGAATTCACATCGTGTTGTAGGCCAATTACACCTTATAAAGAGACAAGCTCAGCAAACAGGCAACCAGGTTTGCGGCTCCTCTAGGCACAGAGCAGGGCTGAGGGACTTTAGACGAAGGCAGTCAGAAGGTACAGACTTCTAGTTTTAAGATACGTGTTCAGGGGTGATGAACAGCGTGGCAAACGTAACTGCCACTGCTGTGCCTTAGCTAGGAAAGTTGGTAGAGAGTAAATCTTTCGAGTTCTCTTTGCAAGGAAGAACATTTTCTTCCATTTCTTTAATGTTGTATCTATATGGGATGATGGACATTCCCTCAACCTATTGTGGCAATTATTTCACAATATACTTAAGTCAAATCCTGGTACTTTTCACTGTTAAGCGTATACGGTGCTGTATGTCAATGGTATCTCTTCTTCTCATTTTTACTTATAAAGTAGTTGATTTACAATGTTGTGTTAGTTTCCACTGTACAGCTGAGTGATTTAGTATCTGTATCTAAATGATATTTCCATAGAACTGAAAAGCAGACAGCTGGTCCCACAGTGGAGAGTGGACTCTGTGGGCATAGATCTTAGCTGGGACTGCTGATGGGCAGATCCTCGTGAGTCATGGTGCCTGGTTCCTGGAGGCAGTGTCTCAGGAAACCAAGGCACAAGCCGCATGGCATTGCTGAGCAGAGTGGGATCCCCAAAAGGTCACTTCCTCTGATTCCAGTCGTCTGGTCCCAGCCTCCCGTGGAGGCCAGCTCGGTTTCAAGGAGACAGGGTCAGTCTCCCTTGCTGATTGACCAGCAGCATGTCAGCAGGGGAGGAACCAAGGCCAGCCAGCTCTGGAGACCACCTTTGGTGCCTGGAGGTGAGGAGGATGCTGCTCAGGCAGGTGAGGGGCCGCTGTTCTCAGCGCATCGCTTGTATTGACTTCCTTCATCCTCAGAACACCGCCCTAAGACCAAGCAGATGGTCCTTTACTCAGTGATGACTCACCATGAAATCTGCAATCACACTGTGCTGAGTTCTTCCTTGAGGATGGCCTCAGCCTCCTTCGGGTTGCCTTCATGTCTCTGCATCACCTGGGCAGGGTGGTGTTCCCCAGGACTCCAGCAGATGCAAGGATGTGGGCTTTGTAAACACCTCTACACACTGTCCAGAGCTTGGATCAGTTGCTCAGTTGTGTCCAACTCTCTCTAACCCCGTGGACTGTAGCCCACAGGCTCCTCTGCCCATGAAATTTCCCAGGCAAGAACACGGGAGTGGGGCACCGTTTCCTCCTCCAGGGCATCTTCCTGACCCAGGGACCCAACCTGCGTTTCCTGTGTCTCTGGCACTGGCAGGCAGACTCTTTACCACCAGCGCCACCTGGGAAGTCCTAGGCTGCAGGCGCTTGAGGCAGTGGCAGCATCTCCCGTGGCAGACACACAGCAGGTTCACAGCCACCAAGCAAACTGGACGGGAGGGCGTCCCGCCTTTTTCTGGAGCCTGAGCAGGTGCAGTGGGATGCTTCTTGGAATTAAACATAGAATTAGCAAGATGCTACTCCTGCCTTAATGACAAAGGCAGGCAACTCAACCGAGTGGTAATTAGCGCTGACTGTTCCACCACTTGGTAATAATATCTTAGACTTATAAAAATAACAGAAATGGGGGAGTCGCCCTCGTGAATTAAACATGCTCTGGCGTGCTCCCTGGAAGCGGGTGAGAACACACTCCAGCGTCTCGGTGGCCAGTGCGGAAACACGCAGTGTAGGGTGACACCGTGGGCTCCTCGGGGAGGCTTTCCTGCCACGGAACTGGCGGTCACGTGGGGGGTGCATGCTGGCACCATTCCCCTGTGGCAGATGGTCAAGAGCTGCCCGTGAACACACGCCCAGTGCGCTCATCCTGATGAAGCTTCCTGGAGGTTCATGAATGCGCTTTACCAAATCATTCTGAGATGCCTGTTTGGATCCTGCATACTTTGTGCAACCCCAAATGGTTGTTTTTCAAGGAACATGCAAATGGGCCACGTTTGCTCTCGGCTGGAGTCGTCTGGGTGTGTTGGGAAAGGTGCCAAGGGACAGGCTCCCGGGAACAGGAGCCGCTCGACAGAAAGCCAGTGTCAGCCTGGACGCCGCCGCCGCCTCCGCCTCCATCCTTGCCTTTGACCTTGGCCAGGACTTGTCCTCTCTGAGCCCCTGCGTCTGACTCTTTGAAACGGGATCATGCCATCTGCCTTGAAGGGTTGTTGGAGAGATGAGAATTGCCTGATGCTTTCAATATTTGAAAATGGTAAAAATGATTAAAACAGGAGCCAAATTGTCCATCCAAGACTCGGAGCATTTCTCAGAGACAAGAACACACAGGCGCAGACTCCAGCGCTTTGCTTTTTCCTGCATTTCCAAGGGAAAGACAGAAAGTGTGACAAGTGACGTGGAGTGAGCTGAGGGAGGGCCTTGTGAAATTCAAGCGTGCAAAGACCACCCTGTGGGAATGTTTATGAGCCCTGGGCTCATTCCAGTCCTGAACCTGAAAGTTATCAAACTGGTACAACTCGTCACCATTTAACATCGTCTGTGCATCCAGCGACATCCATTAAGTGCTTACAATGACCCCACAGAAAATCCCGCTTCACAGGTGCTCGGAAACTCAAGCGAGAGCAGCCTCTCGGGGGTCGTCATCAGCAGACCTCCACTCGAGGCCTTAGGACCCCGGGCTGTGCTCCCCCTGCTCGAGCTCCGCACAGCACCAGGGCTGAGGCCCTGCCGTTTCCTCGACCAACAGACAGCAGCTCTACCACACCTGCAAGGAGGGCAGACGTCCATTCAGCGGTCATCCTGTGGTCCGCTCAACACTGTTTGCACTGTCAAGTTCATGATCATAACAGCCTGGACCAAAAGATCCATGCTGTTCTATGAGGACCATTCCCAAACCCCACCTGTAGTCCATTTCCACTCAGTGTCCTGAACAGCAGGGGAACTGGGCAGCAGCTTGGAGCCCCTTGAACTTGGCCACCATGAGGCTTGGCTTAGAGGAGCAATCTGTCCACTTGTATGGAGATAGAGAGAGGAGCAGGCCAGGACAGATTATATGATCCCAACTTCATGGGATTCCCATGAAGCTAAGCCCTTGTTCCCAAGAAGGCAATGGCAACCCACTCCAGTACTCTTGCTTGGAATCTCCCATTGATGGAGGAGCCTGGTAGGCTGCAGTCCATGGGGTCACTGAGAGTCAGACATGACTGAGTGACTTCATTTTCATGCATTGGAGAATGAAATGGCAACCCACTCCAGTGTTTTTGCCTGGAGAATCCCAGGGATGGGGGAGCCTGGTGGGCTGCCGTCTATGAGGTCGCACAGAGTCAGACACGACTGAAGCGACTCAGCAGCAGCAGCAAGCTCTTGTTCACCAGTCATTCAGTGCCCTCCACTATGGAGGGAAGCTGTTCTTGGAAGTAGCAGGCTTTTTTTTTTTTCCCCTACTTCCTTTAACAAAGGTAACCTAACACTTTATTGTTGGACCTTGTTGCAGTTAGCCTTTTTTTTTTTGCATAACAAAGCACCTCAAAACTCAACATCTTAAGACAAGAATCATGTATATACTCCTAGGTCTGAGGTGTCACAATTTGGATTGGATTTAGCAGGCAGGGAGCATCCCTGGTGGCTCACTGGTAAAGAGTCTGCCTGCAGTGCAGGAGATGGAGGTTCCTTCCCTGGGTTGGGAAGCTCCCCTGGAGAAGGAAATGGAAACCCACCCCAGTATTCTTGCCTGGGAAATCCCATGGACTGAGAAGCCTGGCAGACTACAGTCCATGAGGTCGTAGAGTTGGACACGACTTAGCCACTAAACAACAGCAACAGTGGGCAGGTCTTCTGGTCCTGGCTGGTGGACGATGTCTGTGGTCAGCTGGCGGCCAGCAGCCTCGCTCACGGGGCTGTGGCCTGAGAGCTGGACGACTGGGCCGCGTGCCGCTGTCCCCCGACAGGCCAGCTGGCGCTTTCTCACTTGGTGGGCGCAGGTTTCCAGTGTGAGTGGCTTCAGAAGACCAAGGTCAGGATCTGCACGTCCCTTCTTGTCCCAAGGCCAACTCACGTTTCAGGGCCAAGAGGAAGGGGAAAAGTTGCAGCCTCTGGGTACTCTGCTGCAAACTGACCCAGAAAATGAGTTACGCAAGCAGAGCTCAGCGTCTCTGCTTAGAAACGAAAACAAAAGCACTGATTTTCCTCTTAGAAACATCTTAGCGCACGTGTTTACGAAACACCCAACGCTGAGGCTAAATCGAGCATTATCTGACATTGAGGAGAGTGTCTGGTGTGGCCCAAACTCGCCGTCTCAGTTTTCTTCCACCTTCCAGAACATTATCAGATTTTCTTCGTTTCTTGCACTATGAATTCAAACACAGCTTCAACACCAACTTAATCCAATCTCTATATTTAAATCTGAAAGCTCCTGCCAGCTGAATTGCATGTTTTTACAGAATTAAGCTAAAACCAGAGAGCGGTGGTGGGGGGCGGGTGGGGGAGAACGTTTCCATGGAAACGGCACACAACACCCCTCGCAGGACTCAGATTTGCACAGCGTGGCTTTGGAGCAAGTGGAGGTAAATGTTCCGGGGAGAACTGTTAACGAAGACCGGCAGCAGCCGTCCAGTTACTCGAGATTTTAGGGAGCAACAGGCTGCAGGGTCCCCGCGTGCTGCAAGGGGAGAGAAGCTGCGTGCTGGGTGCCCTGGGTGATTATTCTCTGGGTCAGCTCTGTGGATGAACAGCGGGTTCTGAAAGGCAGTCCTTGGAGGCCTAGAGGAGCTGGGGCTAAGCTATCTCTTCCCCGAGAGACAGGAGACTCGCAAAGGGGCCTGGTGGACCCACGCCCGGCAGGAATGCAGACTCGCCCAGGCAGGAGTGTTCTGGGACGTCTGTCTTGCCTCTCACTGGGCCCCAGGACCCCAGTCCACCTGGGAGACACTTTGAAAGTTGATGACTCAGCACCACAGATTTGCTCTGTTATAGCAACACCTTCTCCAAGAGGCATCTCACCACTGGCTCAGATTCCAGCGTCTGTTTTCCTAGAAGCTCCCAGTCCTTGGTTCACTCACTCGGGAACTGTCCCCCTGGCCTGTCAGAGGGCGCTGAGGGGCTGAGGGAGGTGGAGGCAGGTGCGAACCTGCCCTTGGTCCCTCGGCCCAGCCCCTCCCTGAGGACTCGCCACTGCTGCGTCCTGTCCCTCTGTGGCTCTCCCCGGTTCCTCGGGGATGCCTTCTCCTACACGTGGTCCTCAGGCCTGTCCCTGGACCCTGCTCTCAGGAAATGTGGCCTGGAGATTTCTTGAAGGAGTAAAGGGCCTCTCTGTTAGTGGCAGTGAGCACCCATCCCAAGGGGCCAGAAGGTGCTAGGTGACCGGTGTTTTGAGCCAGCTGTCGGGGCGCTTCACGCTGGATCCCACGATCCCTAACTCCACGTTCAGCGTCCGTCCCAGCTTCTAAGTCAATGTCTGTCGTGTTTCAGCCTGTTAGAGAAAGTCCAAGAATCTGGATGAAACGTCTGCCTTTCCTCCTGCCTCCAATTTCTGCAGGGGTCTGGCAATGCCTTGGCTCCCCCCAGAGTACACTTGTGGTCCTCTGGTGGGCAGTCCACCGGGAAGGGCAAAGCTCTGCCAGGCAGAGGCCCTGGCTGGGCACAGTGAAGTGGGAGCTGGCGTGAGAAGCTGGGCGGTACTCACAGCTGCTGTGACAAAGCGCGGTGCCACTTGGCGCTCCCTTGGAATTTGTCTTCGGGTTTCCCCAATCTGCTGCTGTCGGAAAGCAGAGTGGAGAAACCCGGGAGGAAACGGGCTTCTGTTTACCCAGGTAGGTAGGGGCCAGGGTGAAAGACAGACCTGATGCCGTCATTCCCCCCCTCCCCTCCGGCCTCCGTGGGGATCTCATGGGTCCTCACGCCCAAGGTGGAGAAATAGCGACGGTTTGCCGCCTGCGAGAAAAGTCAGCAGATCCGGGGCTTAAGTTGGTGGTAAAGCTTCTTTGTAAATTCAGCTTGTTTAAGAGGCTTTGCCTTTAGCAAAGTGACTGCCGTGGAGTGGCTGATGAGGAGGTCGATGTGGGTCACCTCGGAGCGGAGTGTGCATTCCCAGCGCCCCTGCCCCACCCTGTCCCCACGGCCCCGGCGAGCACCAGGCTGGCTGGCCCTTCGGAGTGGTGTCCTCCACCAGGAAGGCAGCGGGCGCCCACCCCTGAGGTCCCCAGTGTCCCCTTGGTCTCCATGGGTAACTGGGGTGGGGGCCCGCCTGCCCTTGACCTTCGAGGGTGTCCTGCGGCCTCTGAAACAGACAGCCTGTCACCCGCACAGGACAAGACCCATGCATTTCCAGACCAGCCTCTGCTTTCCTCAAGAACACTCACATCCCTTGGACAACATCAGGAGCTGAAAAAGTGAGAGTGAAGTCGCTCAGTCATGTCGACTCTCTGTGACCCCAGGGACTGCAGCCCACCAGGCTCCTCTGTCCATGGGATTCTCCAGGAGAGAGTACTGAAGTGGGCAGCCATCCCCTTCTCCGTGGGATCTTCCTGACCTGGGGATCGGACCCTCATCTCCTGCACTGGCAGATGGATTCCTGACCACCGTGCCACCTGGGAAGCCCCTGTGAGGCTGGAGGGCATTGCGAGGAGGGCAGTCTGTCCTGCGTTCAACATGTTAGGGCCAGGCTTTCTCTGCAGCTGTGAGACAGGGATGATGTTTATCAGCTTTATTTCCCTGATGTGTGTATTCTGACTTACAAATCTATTCATTGTGTTCTTATTTTCAAGTTCAATTCAGTTCAGTCAGTCGTGTCCAACTCTTTGCCACCCCATGGACTGCAGCACGCCAGGCCTCCCTGTCCATCACCAACTCCTAGAGTCTACTCAAACTCATGTCCATTGAGTCGATGATGCCATCCAACCATCTCATTCTATTTTCGTGTAGACTTACTTGCAAATAGATGCTTATTTTCTGAACCCACATTAAAATAGACTCACTGGTGACTTAGGAGCGTGTCTCACGCCCCCATCCCTGCCCGCTCACTGGGATCTGGGGGCCGAGCCCCCTGCCCTGGCTGACTCAGAGGCCTCTGCTGAGCAAGCTCTCTTATTCCTAAGCGGCTGCCCTGAAGACGGCTCTCGCGGCAGGCTCCCAGACTCGCACCCTTTTCTATGAGAGGAGCAGGGGACGCTGAGCCCTCGCAGGGCTCACAGGCGACAGCAGTTTCAAGAGCTCATGGCACAGCAGGTGTGTGAATGGGGCTACTCGGGGGCAGGGCTCTGAAGTCACTCCACCTCTGGCTGATCCCCCTGGGGAGAGGAGCTCACAGAAGGGAGATGCAGCCCTTGGGTTAGAGGCCCACTTGTCCCAGGAAACGGCGAAGCTGGACATGAACAGATGGTGCAGCAAAGGGTCCAGACACTCAGGATCCGGTGATGACAGAGGGCGGCTCCCTCCCTCCCTCTTCCCTTCTCCCTTTCCCCTCTCCCCTCCTTCCCCCTCCCTCCTCCCACGTCTATCTAGCGGTCCTCCTGCTGCTGAGATGCTGGAGCCACCTCAGGAAGGACTCACACCCCTGCTCTCACCAGGTCGTCAGGCAGGTGGGACGGAGGCAGGGAGGGAGGAGTTTGCTGGATGTGGTGTGGGGTCTGGGTGCCGAGTTGGGGTCTGGACGCGGAGTGGGGCTCTGGACATGGTATGGCGGTTTGGATGCTGTGTGGGGATCTGGACGCGGGTGTGGGGTTCTGGACTCAGGTGTGGGGGTCTGGACGCAGTGTGCGGTCTGGACGTGGTGTGAGGTCTGGATTTGGTGTGGGGCTCTGGATGCTGGTGTGGAGCCCTGAACACGGTGTGGGGAGGCGGGCGGGGGCGGGTGCTGCAGCGGCTGGGAAAGGAGCATCAGCCCTCCAAGAGATGGAGGGCCCCTCATCCCACAGACCCTCACAGGGTCAGGACCTCCCCCAGAGGAGCCCAGCGGGGGCCCTGCCTGCCCTGCAGGTGGTAGCGACCGCGTGGGGTACTCACAGCCAGCTCTCTGACCCCAGACCCCTGCCAGCAGCTGTTGTTAAAATTTGCATTTAAAGCAATGAGCCAATTTCTCCAGCCTGTGTGCATCCGTGATGGGAGGACCAGTGGACAAAGAGTGGTTTTACACACTCTTAAAAGGCCCTGGCCCAACAGGTGTGCTGACAGGTCCAGGCAGCCCCGTGCAGCCTGGGAGGATCCAGGGACACCCCCAGCCCTTCCTGCCCCCCCTGCTGGAGCGCAGAGCCTCTCACGTCCCCTCGGGGGCCCTGAGTGTCAGTCACATTGAGGGGGGCCATTGAGCAGGGTCCCTTCCGGCCTCGGGAGCCTGGCTGAGGGTGGGCGAGAGAGTCGGCTGAATTGAGAATTTTCGCTTTAGGCATTTTCTCTCTTTGAAAACTATTCTAAGAGCAAGACTGTGCAAAGTGACTCCAAAATATAACTCCAGGGGAGAATTTGCAAACTGCAGCCTGAAATCCATTCGCTTAAGTCAGTAGCATGCTTCTGAGTCACGCTCCTTTAGGCAGCTTTATTCTGTGTGATACATTTTTTTAATATAAGCATGGTTCCTGGAAAAGTTTATGCTGCTGGAAGGCACAACCTCATGGAACTTGGTAATCTCTCTGTCCTGATGGCCAGCCCCCCACCTGCCAGTCACAGGGACCCTCCTTCCTGGCATGGGGCTTTGTAGCCACGTGCTCCTTCCTGTGCCGTGTGGGAAGCAGTGAAGTGCCTGTCCTGGGACTCTGTTACCTGTGCTGGGAGCTTCCTGGGCGCGCCCATCACCCCCACCAGCTGTGCGGCCACGTGTCATCAGCTGCCTCCTCCCATCGGGGAGGAGACAGGTTCAGAGAAGGGCATCCACGAAGGCCACGCACTGGGCAGCCCCGAGCCAGCGCCAGCCTGTGAGTCTG
>SJYC01013816.1:0-53615 GCA_006408675.1 Madoqua kirkii | reverse complement strand
CGGGGGTGGGGGGCGGGGGGAACAAAACGAAAGATGTGCCTGCTCGGAGGAGCATCCACTGGCCAAGTCGGGGACAGTCTGGACAACAAGATGTGGAAGAGTCATGGATTAATGCCCATTAAATAAAGCAAGACCAGTGAGCCCATACTTACTCTAGATAAAGCAATGTGTGTGTGTTCTCAAGTGCAAAGTCATGTCTGACTCTATGAAACTCAGTGGACTGTAGCCCACCAGGCTCCTCTGTCCATGGGATTCTCTCAGCAAGAATACTGGAGTGGGTTACCCTTTGCCTTTCCAGGGGATCTTCCTGACCCAAGGATTAAACCTACGTCTCTTATGTCTCCTGCATTGTCAGGCGGATCCTGTATTACTAGTACAAGCTAGGAAGCCGTAGGTATATAAATACATACAAGCAGTCCACAGATAAATTAATAATTGACTAGACAGAGGAGAACAGGGCTTCCCTGAGCGGAATGTCCACTAGTAAACACCCAGGAAGGAGAAAACTAGCAAATGTCACTTGTAATCATTTTAGGGTTCCCAGATGCTAGTGGCAAAGAACCCACCTGCCAATGCAGGAGGTGTGAGGAAACACGGATTCTGTCCTTGCGTTGGGAAGATCCCCTGGAGGAGGGCATGGCAACCCACTCCAGTATTCTTGCCTGGAGAATCCCGTGGACAGAGGAGCCTGACAGCCTACAGTCTGTGGGGTTGCAAAGAGTTAGAGAGGACTGAAGTGACTTGGCGTGCAGGCATGCAATCATCTTAGTAACAATTTGTTCAGCAAACTCTTGGTGGTTCTGATGTCTGGAGAAACAGGATGATATGTGTTGAGGAAGAGAGTATTTGTATCATCTCAAAAATAATCATCTCCCTATAGAGTAATTGCTAGTTTCAAAATAAAAAACTAGTAACTATACAGTGGAGAAACCAGATCACACTTTAACCAAGTGTTCGAAATTAGTTTTGAGATTAGGGGCAAACACACAAATGAGTGCTTTGTGGCTCCCTAGAAAGACCAACATCACTTCTGTAGTATTTCAGCCAAGATGTGTAAACCAAATCTAATCATTGGGAAATAGAAGACAAGCTAAAATTCAGGGACATTTTATAAAGTAACTGATATGCACTCTTAAAAAATAGGTGTAAAATCACCTCTGAGTCATCCGGTTCAAAAAGCAACGTGTCCATAGAAGCAGCATGAATGTCCATGAACAGATGAATGGGTAAAGGAGACATGCAATGGAAGACTTTGCTGTTCAGTAGTGAAGAGGTGTCTGACTCTGAAACCCCATGGACTGCAGCACGCCAGGCTCCTCTGCCCTCCACTGTCTCCCAGAGTTTGCTCAAATCCATGTCCATTGAGCCAGTGATGCTATCTAACCACCCCATGCTCTGGCTCCCCTTTCTCCTTTTGCCTTTAGTCTTTCCCAGCATCAGGGTTTTTTCCAGTGAGTCCGCTCTTTGCATCAGGGGGCCAAAGTATTGGAGCTTCAGCTTCAGCATCTGTCCTTCCAATGAATATTCAAAGTTGACTTCCTTTAGGATGGACTTGCTTTATCTCCCTGCTGTCCAAGGGACTCTCAAGAATCTTCTCTAGCACCACAATCCAAAATCATCAGTTCATTGGTGCTCAGCCTTCTTTATGGTCCAGCTCTCACATCCATACATGACTACTGGAAAAACGATGGTTTAGTGGCTAAGTTGTGTCTGACTCTTGCGACCCCATAGACTGTAGCCTGCCAGGCTCCTCTGTCTGTGGGATTCTTCAGGCAAGAATACTAGAGTGGGTTGCCATTTCCTACTCCAGGGGATCTTGCCAACCCAGGGGAAAACCATAGTTTTGACTATATGAACCTTAGTTGGCAAAGTGATGTCTCTGCTTTTGAATATGCTGTCAGAGTTTGTTATAACTTTTCTCCAAGGAGAAAGTGTCTTTGAATTTCCTGACTGTAGTCACCATCAGCAGTGATTTTAGAGCCCAAGAAGATAAAATCTGTCCCTGCTTCTACTTTTTCCTCTTCTATTTGCCATAAGTGGTGGGACCAGATAGGTTTAAGCCAGATTTTTCACTTTAATCTTTCACCTTCTTTAAGAGGCTCTTTAGTTCCTCTTTGCTTTCTGCCACTAGAGTGGTATCATCTGCATATCTGAGGTTGTTGATATTTCTCCCTTAATTCTGAATATCAGGCCACCTGACCTGCCTCCTGAGAAATCTGTATGAACATCAAGAAGCAAGTTAGAACTGGACGTGGAACAACAGACTGGTTCCAAATTGGGAAAGGAGTACATCAAGGCTGTATATTGTCACCCTATTATTTAACTTATATGCAGAGTACTTCATGAGAGACACTGGGCTGGATGAAGCACAAGCTGGAATCAAGATTGCCAGGAGAAATATCAATAACCTCAGATATCCAGATGACACCACCTTTATGATAGAAAGTGAAGAAGAACTAAAGAGCCTCATGATGAAAGTGAAAGAGGAGAGGGAAAAGTTGGCTTAAAATTCAACATTTAGAAAACAAAGATGGCATCCGATCCCATCACTGCATGGAAAATAGATGGGGACACAGTAGAAATAGTGGCTGACTTTATTTGGCGGGGAGGCTCCAAAATCATTGCAGATGGCGATGGCAGCCATGAAATTAAAAGACACTTGCTCCTTGGAAGAAAAGTTATGAGCAACCTAGAGAGGATGTTAAAAAGCAGAGACCAACAAAGGTCCATCTAGTCAAAGCTATGGTTTTTCCAGTAGTCATGTATGGATGTGAGAGTTGGACTATAAAAAAAGCTGAACGCCGAAGAATTGATGCTTTTGAACTGTGGTGTTGGAGAAGACTCTTGAGAGTCCCTTGGCTGCAAAGAGATGCAACCAGTCAATCCTAAAGGAGATCAGTTCTGAGTATTCATTGGAAGGACTGATGCTGAAGCTGAAACTCCAATTCTTTGGCTGCCTGATGCGAAGAACCGACTCATTGAAAAAGACCCTTATGCTGGGAAAGATTGAAGGTGGGAGGAGAAGGGGACAACAGAGGATGAGATGGTTGGATGGCATCACCGACTCAATGGACATGTGTTTGAGTAGGCTCCAGGGGTAGGTGATGGACAGGGAGGCCTGGTGTGCTGCAGGCCATGGGGTCACAAAGAATCGGACATGACTGAGCGACTGAATTGAACAAGTGAACTTAACTGTGCTTCACCCAGCCCAGTACTTCACACGATGTTCTCTGTGTAAAAGTTAAATAAGCAGGATAACAATACACAGCCTTGACCTACTCCTTTCCTGATTTTGAACCAGTCTGTTGTCCCACGTCTGGTTCTAATTGCTGCTTCCTGACCAGCATGCAGGTTTCTCAGGAGACGAGTCAGGTGGTCTGGCACTCCAGTCTCTTTAAGAATTTTCCGTGGTTTTTTGTGATCCACACAGTCAAAGACTTTAGCGTAGTCAGTGAAATAGAAGTAGATGTTTTTTGGAATTCCTTTGTTTTCTTCATGATCCTACAAATGCTGTCAATTTGATCTCTGATTCCTCTGCCTTTTCTAAATCCAGCTTGACCATCTGGAACTTCTCGGCTCACATGCTGCTGAAGCCCAACTTGAAGCGTTTTGAGCATCGCCTCACTGGCGTGTGAGATGAGTGCAATTGGATGGCGACTTCAGCTTTCTTTGGCATTGCTCTTCTTTGGGATTGGATTGAAAACTGACCTTTTCCAGTGCTGTGACCCCTCCTAAGTTTTCCAAATTTGCTGACATACTGAGTGTGGCTCTTTAACAACTTCATCTTTTAGGATTTGAAATAGCTCAGCTGGAATTCCATCACTTCTACTAACTTTGTTCATAGTAGTGCTTTCTAAGATTCACTTGACTTCACACGCCAAGATGTTTTGCTCTACATAAGTGACCACAGCATTGTGGTTCTCCAGGTCACTAAGACCTTTATTATATAGTTCTTCCACTCAACTGTAAGAAGGAATTAAATAATGCCATTTGCAGCAACATGGATGGGCCTACAGATTATTATCCTAAATGAAGTAAGCCAGACAAAGAAAGACAGCTATTTCATGGCATCACTTATGTGTGAAGTCTCAAACATGGCACAGATGAAGTATCTGTGAAACAGACACACAGACAGAGAAAACAAAGGTGTGGTCACCAAAGGGGAAAGGCGGGGAAGGATGGATTAGAGCTTGGGATTAACACGTATTCACAACTGTATGTAACATGGGCTTCCCAGTGGTAAAGAACCCACCTGCCGATGCAGATGTAAGAGACATGGATTTGATCTCTCGGTTGGGAAGATTCCCTGGAGAAGGGCATGGAAACCCACTCCAGTATTCTTGCCTGCAGGATCCCATGAACAGAGGAGCCTGATGGGCTACGATCCATAGAGTCACAAAGAGCTGGACACATTCTACATTTGTAAAATCAGCCTACAACAAGGACCTACTGTTTTGCATAGGGAACTATTTTCAATATGCTATAATAAACCATAATTGAAAAGAATATGTATATATGTATAACCGAGTCACTTTGCTGTACACCAGAAACTAACACAACACTTAAAATCAACCATATTTCCAAGAAACAGACAAAGCAGCATGTCCAGCTCCTGGAGTGTAAGAGCACTTCATGCACTCTCCAGATAGCATTCATTTGTCTTTTTTCAAGAATATTCTACAATTGGATTAACCAAATTCCATATCTTTTTATGGACAATGTCGTATATAATCATCACAAGCTCAGTCGTGTCCGACTGTTTGCAACCCCATGGGCTGCAGCCCACCAGGCTCCTCTGACCATGGGACTCTCCAGGCAAGAACACTGGAGTGGGCTGCCACTTCCTTCTCCGGGGATCTTCTGAACACAGGGATGGAGCCCGCGTCTCCTGCACTGGCGGGTCTCCTGCACTGGCGGGTGGATTCTTCACCACTGAGCCATCAGTGTGCCACGGACAATGTCTGGACACTCAATTAAAACAAACTCAAACTCCGAGCTTGCCCCCAGGTTCCTCTGTGTCTATCTGTTAGAGCTCCCTCTGGCAGCGAGAGCTGGGGACTGGATCCCCAGGGTCGATCGGCTGGGGTGAGTTAAACTGTGCCTCTGTAACAAGCAATGGCGGAATCCCAGCCTGCTGACTTCCTGGCTCTGCACGGCTCGGCAGGAGCACTTCTCCACAGCGCCTCTCAGGGCCCCAGGAGGACAGAGGCCCCACTTTCTGAGTCTGACGCGTGCGGAGCTCAGCCTCCTCTGCTGCCCCCGTGCGGGGTGGTGAGGAGAATTTAGACAGCAGACCATCCGTAGCAAGTGCAGCTGTCACCTCCAGGCACAGCCCGTTGGTCCCATTCAGACCCCGTGGCACTTCACTGTGGGGTAGGGAGCACAGTCTGTCCTGGGTCTGGGCAGGGGAGGAAGCTTGGACATGGGTGAGCAGAGCCAGGCCCGCCCCAGGGCTAAGGAAAGGAGGTGAGGATGCTCCACAGAGTCGGGGCCCCGGGGACCTGCTCCTCCGGGGACCCTCGGGGTCAAGGCACAGGTCAGCAGCACGGACACCTCACAGAAAGTAAACGCCTTCTGCAGAATTCGCCACAGGCACTAGTGACCGAGAGGCAGGAGGGGCGGCTTCCATCCTTCACGGGAAGAGCTTTGACTGGAACGCGCATTGCGTGTGTCTGTCCTGGGTCCATTGTTGCCCTCAAGCCCACCCTCCCCACGCTTCCAGGTTGCTATCTTAAAAAACAAACAAACAAACAAACAAAAACCTTTCTCAGAGTTGATTGGACCCATAGTAAATACATGATAAATATGTGTTAAATTGCAATATTTAAGCTTTTCCACTCACAGCGTGAGACTTGACGATGTTTTAGAAGAAAACCGTAGGTGATATTTCGTTGTGTTTGCCTGTGATTGCAGTTTAGAAAAAGTAAACACATTGTAGGGGAGTTATTTCCGTTTTTTAATAGGAAAAAACTTATCTTCTTCTCATTCACCTGAGCCGTCACTGTGGACCCTGAGGACGCATGCACAGCGCAGTCGTGGCCCCAGCTGAGCGCGGGGGACTCTTGTTTACTGTGGCTTCCCTCAGCTCCTTGGTAAAGAATCCGCCTGCCAAGTAGGAGACTCAGGTTCAATCCCTGGGTCAGGAAACTCTCTGCAGAAGGAAATGGCAGCCCACTGCAGTATTCTTGGCTGGAGAATCCCAAGGACACAGGAGCCTGGTGGCCACAGTCCTTGGAGTCTCAAGAGTCAGTGACGACTTAGTGACTAAACCGCCACCCCCACCACCTGGTTGGCTTAGAATTGTTGAGCATTTTGATAAACCACAGTTACACTTGGGGAATCATTCAGCCACAAACAACGGGAGGATGTAAGAGGCACAGGGGGCCCTGGTATGCGGCCGTCTTCCCTCCTGCCTCTGGTGGGTCAAGGTCACTGCCGAGGTCCTGGGAAAATGCAAGTGCCCAGTCAGCAGGAAGAATGATGGGGGCAGGCAGAGGCTCCCAGGCTCCAGCTGAGTCGGTGAGCACGCTTCCCCCTGTTAAATGTGGGAGCAACCAGTTCTCACCAGGGACCTGGGGACTCTGCAGAGTGTGGGTCTGACCACATGGGGTCCTGGATCCGAGGTGCCCAGTGAGGGGCCAGCACAGAGGGGCCTGGGGACAGTGAGGTGTCCTGCCAACTGAAGTTGCCCTTCCCAAATTGCCAGTGGCCACATCGCTCGTGGGCATAGATACCAGAGAGGTGGGGACGTGGTCCCCCTCTTCGGGACCACTTCTGCATATGAGAAGATTTAGACTAAGGCCAAGTAGACAAGAGCACAGGGGAATGCCCGAGGAAACGTCCAGTAAGAGACAGTGATCTGGGCCAGGCTGCGTGGTGGGGGGCAGAGGCAGGGACGCCAGGCCTCTGTTCATGCACTAAGTAAATACTCACTCAGTGCCTGCCATGGGCGCCACCCTCGTCCTGTTCTCTGATGCCCATGTGAAGAGAAATTAAGCAGAAAGAGGCTTGAGGATGGGTGGTGTGGGGGTGGTGGGTCTCCGCAAGTGACATTCAGGAGGTGGTCCTGGCAGAGGATGGAGCGGTGGTGGGCATGGTGGCCTGGACAGGGACCACAGCCGCAAGGAGGTTGAGGAACAGGGGTCGGGCCACCTGTCCCTGTGGCAGTGCAGACCTGTCCAACCTGGGGCTCCAGACGGCAGCGAGCCGGAGGGGGCGACCCGAGCAGGCAGTCTTCTGGGGAGACCAGAGCCCACCCAAGCCCTCCTGCAGGACGTCACCCTGAAATGGGAGCTGGGCAGGCACAGTGAGGTCACCATGTCTCCTGATGGGCATGAGGCAGCCTCCCTGGAGACCAGCAGAGACGAGGTCCCTCTGCAACGTAGTGACAACAAAAAGGAGACCACACCCAGGTGAAATCTAAGCACAGACACGAGGCCACTGGTGGAGCAGGGACACGACACCCCTCCTCCCATCTGGGCTGTGTCCCAGGGGCCTCTGCCGACCGTGCTTCAGCCCGTACCAGGCAGCCCTTCCCCTCGTCTTGGACGACACACGATAAGAGACTCGGTCACAGGCCCAGACCTGCCGTGTGGCCCAGCGGTGCTGCCCCTGGCCAAACAGAAATGGAAATGTGTCCACACACAGACGTCCACGAGTTCATAGCACTTATTCAGAACAGCCCCAAAGGTGGAAAGAACCCAAATGCCCATCAGCTGGATAAAGAAAACGTGGTCCATCCGAGCACTAGAATATTATTCAGACAGAAACAAGAGCAAAGCTCCGATGCCGCTGTGGCAGCGATGGGCTCCGCAAACGTGAGGCTCAGTGAGGGAAGCCAATCTCTGAAGACCAGCTGGCATGAGAGTCTGGCCATACATGGGAACTGCCCAGGGCAGGCGAAAGACAGGGACACACAGTGGGTGCGTGGTTGCCAGGGCCTGGAGCGCGCTTGAGAAGGGACTGCCCATGCTGCGGATTCTTTTAAGCAGGTAATGCAAGCTTTCTGTGATTAGATGGGATGTTTGCACAATGGTACAAAGATATTAGAAAATAGAGAATTGCATTTTTAAAAGGACAATCTTTATAGTATGGGATTTATATCCCCTTTAAAAACAAAGACACTGAACATAGAATTACCCTTCCTTCCAGAAAGAGTCCCACCTTGACCCCTCCCCCAGGGTCCCCATGAAGCCCAACCCCATTGGACCACGTGGACACCCTCTGAGGCCCAGCGGTCCTCATGCCTCCTCCCACAGCCAGCGAGGGACCTGCCTGCACCCCTGGTGGGGGGTTGTGGCCGAGGAGGGGGGCAGAATAGACACGTGAGCATTTGTCTTGAGCACATCCTTATCCATAAGGGGTGGGATGACCCTGAAGGAGCCGGGTCATTTCCAAGGGTACAGACTCACCCCCAGCCTGCCAAGGCGGCAGCTGGCAGCTGAAAACGCCGACCAGGCTGGGCGGTCAGAGCACGTGGCCACTCCCGCCAGGTCTCCTCCTGCCCCTGGCCCCGTGGTGGGGGGAGCAGGCTCTGCAGGCCTCTCCCCCAACCCGGCTCCTACCTGTACCACCCAGTGCCTGCTGGCTCTCCTGCGCCCAGACTGGAGTGGGTGCAGTGATGTTGACGTGTCTGAGCCACCCTCTCTAGGTGGCAAATGGCCCTGCCTGGTGACGGTAGGTCTGCCTGATGTACTCAGCTATGGGCAGGGGTCCTGCACAGACCCCAGAGGAGCTAGCTCTCGGCTATCCTGGCCTCTCCTGCCCCTGGACAGTGGCAGGAGACACAGTTGTGATGGAGATGCAGTCAGGCCGGGTATCCTGGCACCGGTGAGAGGTAACATCCGTCTCGGCTTCCCAGGTGGAGCAGTGGTCAAGAGTCCACCCGCCAAAGCAGGGGATGTAAGAGATGTGGGTTCACTCCCTGGGTCAGGAAGTTCCCTTGGAGAAGGGAATGGCCACCCACTCCAGTGTTCTTGTCTGAGAAATCCCGTGGACAGAGGAGCCTGGGGGCTATAGTCCATGAGGTTGCAAATAGTTGGACATGCCTGAGTGCTGGCTTAAAACTCAACATTTAGAAAACTAACATCATGGCATCCAGTCCTATCACTTCATGGCAAATAGACGGGGAAACATTTTGAGTTCCAGAATCACTGCAGATGGTGACTACAGCCATGAAATTAAAAGACACCTGGTCCTGGGAAGAAAAGCTATGAGCAAGCTGCGGCTGCTGCTAAGTCGCTTCAGTCGTGTCCGACTCTGTGCGACCCCATAGACGGCAGCCCACTAGGCTCCCCCGTCCCTGGGATTCTCCAGGCAAGAACACTGGAGTGAGTTGCCATTTCCTTCTCCAATGCATGAAAGTGAAAAGCGAAAATGAAGTCGCTCAGTCGTGCCTGACTCTTAGCGACCCCATGAACTGCAGCCTACCAGGCTCCTGGGATTTTCCTGTCCATGAGATTTTCCAGGCAAGAGTACTGGAGTGGGGTGCCATTGCCTTCTCTGATGACCAAGCTAGACAGCATATTAAACGTCATATTAAAAAGCAGAGGCATTACTTTACCAACAAAGGTCCGTCTAGTCAAGGCTATGGTTTTCCCAGTGGTCATGTATGGATGTGAGAGTTGGACTTTAAAGAAAGCTGAGCACCAGAGAATTGATGCTTTTGGACTGTGGTGTTGAAGAACACAAGTGAGAGTCCCTTGGACTGCAAGGAGATCCAACCAGTCCATCCAAAAGGAAATCAGTCCTGAATATTCACTGGAAGGACTGATGCTGAAGCGGAAACTCCAATACTTTGGCCACCTGATGCAAAGAACTGACTCATTTGAAAAGACCCTGATGCTGGGAAAGATTGAGGGCAGGAGGAAAAGGGATGAGATGGTTGGATGGCATCACCGACTCAATGGACATGAGTTTGAGCAAGCTTCACGAGCTGGTGATGGACAGGGAGGCCTGGCGTGCTGCGATTCATGGGGTCTCGAAGAGTTGGACACGACTGAGCGACTGAACTGAACTGACCTGAGTGTGCACGCCCGCACGCAGCCTGTGATGAGTGTGTGCTGGAGGCGAGAGGTGCACACTTTGCGCAGATGCTGGTGTTTTTAGATTCTTCCTGCTGCATAACAAAGCCCGTTCTGAGCCCCGCAGCTGCCTTGGCGTCTTGCTTCTGCCAGCCCAGTCCTGCCCTAAACAGGAAGGTGGCCAGACAAGGTCACGTGGGAGGGTCACGGGGGCACCAGCGCCTCATCCAGGTGAGGGTCTGGAGAGCGGCGGTGGTGAGGAGCGCAGGCTGGAGAGCCAGGGGGCCTGCATCAGAGGTCAGCAATGATTGCTCCCGGGATGAAGGAGCAGCACTGGGGGAGCCAAGGGGTGGTCCCCTGGCTCTTGAGTGGGCAGCTCGATGGGGAGTGAGTGGTCAACGCCGGCACCAGGTGGGGGGTCACTTCGTGTGTGTGGACTGTGAGCCCTGATCACAGGCTGGTGCAAACAGTGAGCTGTGAAGGGAGTAAAGAATAAAACGCTCATTCTCCTGCCTTGCTCTGAAGGTCGGAGCGAGAGACAGCCTGGAGGGAACGTCCGTGCAGGCACAGCGCAGATCCGGCCTCTGTGCCGCGGGGACCAGCTGGGCTGGTCTGCGGCTGCAAGGCAGGCCCTCGAGAAGGGCAGGCTGGGCCCTCAGCACAGGTGGGGTTTCCTCCCCATCTGGGAATCCTCTGCTCCTGGGAATCCTCTGCTCCGCTACTAAGACCTTTCCACTGACTGGGTCAGGCCTCTTGTTATCTGGGGCGACTGTGCCAGCAGACCCGGATTTTAGCCGCGTCTGTGGAGCCCTCTCTGTCTGTGGGGCTCCACCTCCCAGGCCAAGTCTGGAAATGCAGGAGGAACGTGGCACTCACCACATTTCCATCCCCAGGGTCATGGCCAAATCCCGGCTCCCAGAACCTGACCTTATACAGTTAAGTATGTGAGCAAAGCAGCTGATGTGCACCTAAGCTTATGATGGGAGAATAAGGCAGAGATCTGCTGAACTTTTGATTAATTCAGAAGTGGTTCCTGCTATACAGTGTGAAATGAGGATCACTAGCTTTTTAAAAATTGCTTCCCTTTTGGGGTCTCCACTTCAGTCAGGTCCTGAAAGTGTGCAGGTGCGCAGACACGGATTCTCCACGGCAGAGTGGCATCCCGCCCCGGCAGGAGACTGAAATGGGCCACCGATTCCAGCTTCCTCTCACCGAGGCCCCTCCACGAGCGTCAGATCAAGGGCCAGTGAGACACGGCGCCTCCGCGGCCAGATGGGCCTGCAGGGCCGGCAGCGCGGCTGGCCTGCTTGATGGCCGGGGGTTCAGACGCCCCCACTCTGGGCAGCCGTCCGTGGATTCCTTCTCTCAGAACATTCCCGTCTCCGGGGAGGCGAAGGTTTCCACCAGCGGTCCGTAACAGAGACACCGCAGGGTGCCAGCCTCCCTGCCAACGTGTGTCTGTGGTTCCCTGGGTGATGATCCGGGGCTGAATCTGGTTTTGTATCACCTTGAGGTTCATGTCCTTTACAGTCAGGCCTTTACTGACGCAGAGGGGTCACTAAGGGACCGCTGTGCTAAAATTAGGGATTCGGCTACAAATTAGTTGAGGGTCTTTGCTTAGCCACTGAAAACCGTATCAGAGCTCGCCCCTTCCTGGCCAGCAGGCACAGGGCACAGAGCATAAGGATAACAAGGACACAGTCTCGAGGCACTGGGCTCCTCTCAGCCTGCGTGGGCCCGGGAGCCGCCATCTGCACGCCTCCACTAGATCACCTGTCGGGAGGTGGGGAGCCCTGCCCCCCAGTGCCTGTGACCAGCCATCAGTCTACACGGGACACTGCCGAGATGCCCTGTCTTCAGCCTCCATCTCATCATCTTTCAGGTGAGGAAGCTGAAAAGCTAACGTCGACACGGAGTGGAAGGAATGGGGGTCATTTTTCCGTTTCGCTGCTGACCTGCGAGGGCCCGTGATGGAAAGGTCGGGGAGAACTCACGGTCAGACTCAGCCTTCCGGCGTGCCGCCCAGCCTCCCGGGCGCCGGGCAGCCTGGGGTTGGCCGCTGGTGCGTGCTCCCGCCTATTCGTCCAGCCTGCCTGCTGGCACCACGTTAGCCCGTGGGGTGGGCTCTGTCCCCTCTGCCCACAACGCAGCTTGGAGCCCACAGTCACCACCCCACAAGATCTCCCTGCAGACAGAACAGAGCACACGACCCCTCCACGCGCAGCCTCTGAAAATCCCTTAACTGAGACACCTGGGAAGATGGTGCCTGGGTTTTCAGCCCAGGGCCCTCAGGGTGGCCGCCCAGGGCAGACCACAGCCTGGAATGCTCGGAGCAGAGCGCAGTCTCCACTGTCCAGGACCACAGAAGCGCAGGATCCGCCTTCAAGCGAGGTCTCGATTTCTGACGGTGGTTCCAGAAGCAAGGCCCTGCTCCCCTGGCACGCGCTCCGCCATGAATGGAAAGCCCGCATGTTCCGGCACAGGCCCCGCAGGGGTGCTGCGGTGAGTAGATAAGGCTCGGCTGTAATCGGCCCTGCCACTCCTGGTTCTCGAGAATGATTTTAAAGACTTCTCCTGCGTGAGCTCTTCTCCCCTCATCCCCCTGCCCACAGTCAACCAGCCCACTGCCTGAGAACTTTCCTTTGCCAGTGGTACAGGGACCCCAGGCCACGTCCCCAGTTGGGAAGATGGGGAACTTCCCAGCCCAGAACTCTGGAGGTACAGGGAACACAGCCCGGAAGCCTGGCTCCCAAAGCTTCATCTAGATTACAGTTGTGTGTACACACATCCCTGGGAATCATTGAACTTTAAACACCGCCTTAGGGCTGCTAAAATATTCCGGTCAAAGAACTGACGTGTTTGGCTGATGCAATTCAGTGAAGGCATCCGCGATTTGGTACCAAGACTGAGAGATTAGAGGGGCAAAGACGAGCAGGGAGGCTGCCCCCAGAGGGGAGACGGCAGAGGGGGACACATGTATTTCCCTCGAGTGTCCGGCAGGTGCAGGGGGCCTGGACGGCCCTGGTGGGGTCATCGCACTCTGAGTTTAGCCCCATGAGCTGCCCGCACGTCAGGTGCCGCCTCCCAGATGACCAGGGCGTGCTGAGCTCCTCCGGACCGAGGTGTGAGCACAGACTCTGTGACCCTCCTGCTGACCAGCTGTCCCTGCTGCGAGAGGAGCCCTGTTCCTGATGGAGGAGACCCCATCCTGCACAGGAGGCCCGCTGAACTCCCAGAGACATCAGGAATCTATAGCTGTGATGGCATCCCAGGAGGAAAGCGAGTGGCTGGAGGCGGGGCAGAGACCCCCCATGGATGGAGGCCACCAGGATGCTCCTGCTTGCGGCCCCACGCCCTCTGAGCCCTGGAGGCCAGGCTGCAGGGCTGTGCCTTCCCACACACACACCAGCAGCTGGAAGGCCCCTTGGCACCCCTCTGGGGAGGAATGGAAGCCTGGAGACGGGAGGCAAGGAGAGCACTTAGCACCCCCAGGGCCTGAGAGAGTGACGGTGTGTCAAGGCCATGGAAGGGGCTGCAAGCCGGGGCCTTGGAGACAAGCCTCCTGCACCAGCAGCCCCTCCACCCACACACCCTGCCCCCAGGCATCACGCCCAGCTTAGCGGCAGAGCCCAGGGGTCCCCAAACCTGGCTGTGCCTCCGAATCCCTGGAGACACTTTGTAAAAACCAGGGTTCCTAGGTCCCACTATGAGTTATACTTTCTAGAATTCATGTATTGAAGGCCTGCCTCCCAGCACCCCGGAATGTGACCTTATTTAGAAACAGGTCACTGCGGACATAATACGATAAGATGAGGTCATCCTGGAAGAAGGTGGGCCCTTTGTCCCACTAGACCGATGTCTTTCTAAAAAGAGAGTGTTTTGACACAGGCAGGCACAGCAGGAAGTCCAGTGGGCACAGAGGCAGAAGACAGCCATCCACACGCCCCAGGGAGGCGCTCAGAAGTAGTCAGCTCTGCCAGTGCCTGCAGCTCGGACTTCTGGCCTCCCGAACAGCGAGAGAATGAACTCTGCAGTTTAAGCCCCCACGTCTGTGGCATTTTGTTAAGGCAGCCTTAGCAAACCAGGATGAGATAGCAGGAGTCCTGGACTCATCTATTCGACAGCCATGATTGATTCTTACAGGAATTTTGACAAGTCCCACAGACAGGATGGGGCTTTGCAGGTGGCACAGCGATAGAGAATCTGCCTGCAATGCAGGAGACGCAGGTTTAATCCTTGGGTTGGGAAGATTCCCTGGAGGAGATCATGGCAACTCACTCCAGTGCTCTTGCCTGGAGAATCCCACAGACAGAGGAGCCTGGTGGGCTACAGTCCACGGGGTCACTGGGTGACCGAGTGAGCCCGCAGCACGCACATGGACAGGACACAGGGCTCTTGGAACTTGACTGTGGGTGCGGATGACTGGGGATGCTGGTCACACACAGGTGGGGCCCAGCAGGTCTGGGGACTGAGACTCTGATCCTCTACAAACTTTCACACGCCACTGCTGCTGCTGCTGGTCCACACATCTCACTTTGGATGGCAAGGAACAAATGTTTAATGGCGATTGGTCCCTCCAGGCACCTGGTCCAAGGGTGTGGCCCATCCATGTGTATGGCCCATCCAAGTGTGTGTGTGCTCCGTAGCTCAGTCGTGTCCGACTCTTTGTGACCCCACGGGCTGTAGCCCACCAGGCACTTCTATCTGTTGAACTTTCCCGGCAAGAATACTGGGGTGGGTTGCCATTTCCTCTTCCAGGAGCTCTTACTGACCCAGGGATTTAACTTGCGCCTCTTGCATCTCCTGCATTGGCAGGCGGGTTCTTTGGCAGGTGCCACCTGGGAAGCCTCCATCCAAGTGCGTGATCCATCCAAGTGCGTGGGACTGCCCCGCTCACTCGTGCTAAAGCTGAATGGGTCCTCCAGGGGTGCATGCGCACGGTCCTCCCTCTGCAGACTCGGAACGAGGCGCAGAAAGTCAGGGGCTGTCTACAGGCACACCTCCAGCTCCTAGTGGACTGGAACCTGCCAGCCTTCCTCCCCATTCCTGGCCCGCACCCTCAGGCTCGCCCTGTTTCGGACCTTGACTGAACGGTGTGTGGATTAAGAAGAGGAAGCACTGCTCTCTCCTCGAGAGTTCACAAGCCAATTGGAAGCTTCACAGCGGGTTAAAGAGAAGGGGCTGATAGAGGCAATTAAGCCCTAAACTGACCTCAGTTATCGTGCCGCTCACTCACTGACCCAGCCTTTCCGGGGCTGGCCCAGACCCCCCAGCCTCCCCCACCAGCGACCTCTCGTGTAGCGGAACTGAGCTGCCTCGCTCCCGCCCCCTTCCTGGGGCCGCCTCTGGCTTCCTCCGGAGGGGCCGTCACGCTTTGTGTGGCCCCCCAGGGCTGGCAAAGACTGGCTGGTTTCCCCACTTCCAGGGACTTGCTTATCTTCTCGGGGCTTTGGCACCATCCCCTTTAATTATCGTTTTTAAAATTAATTTTTATGGAAGTATAGTTGCATCACACTGCTGGGCATCCTCTGCTGTACCGCAAAGGAATCAGCCTACGTACACATCTAGCCCTTGTCTGCATTCTCTTCCCATTTAGGTCACCCAAGAGCACTGAGCAAAGCCCCACCCTGTACACTAGGTTCCCATTCGCTATCCGCTTTATATAAGGGGGGTGTGTGTCAATCCAGTCTCCAGTTCATCCCCCAGCTTTCCCCGTTGGTGGCCATACATCTGTTCTCTACATCTGTGTCTCTAGTTTCTGCTTTGCAAATAAGATCGCCTGCACCGTTTTTCTAGAGTCCACACATACTTCTGGATAAACATATTTGCTTTCTCTTTCTGACTTACCTTCTAAGACCTCTAGCTTCATCCATGTCTCCACGAATGGCCCGTTTAATTCCAGACACAGTAGAGAGTCGTGCGCAAGGTCCGAGCTCTGCAGCAAGCCTGTGGCCTCCACGTTCCAGCTGGAGCCTCAGTTTTCTCCCCTGAAAACAGAAGCCTCAGGGCTGCTCCTCCTGCGGCTCGAAGAGGGAAGCAAAGGTCAGAGACGAAGTGGAAGGCGCTCAGTCGTGTCTGACTCTGCGACCCCATGGACCATACAGTCCGTGGAATTCTCCAGGCCAGAATTCTAGAGGGAGGAGCCTTGCCCTTCTCCAGGGGATCTTCCCAACGTTAACCCAGGTCTTCCGCGTTGCAGGCGAGTTCATTACCCGTGTTAGCCTCCAAGGAAGCTCACACAGGGAAAGTGAACACAAATATTAGCTCTGGCCAAGCATCTGTTGTTTGATACGAGTCTGTTTTTATTACAAAATGCTACATCCATTGCATTTAAAAATCCATGCATGTACACCCACAGTATATCTAGTAAAATTAAAATGAACACCAATGTTTCTAGTAGTCATATAGGGATGTGAGAGTTGGACCATGAAGAAAGCTGAGTGCTGAAGAATTGATGCTTTTGAACTGTGGTGTTGGAGAAGACTCTTGAGAGTCCCTTGGACTGAAAGGAGATCCAACCAGTCCATCCTAAAGGAGATCAGTCCTGGGTGTTCTTTGGAAGGACTGATACTGAAGCTCCAATACTTTCATCACCTCATATGAAGAGTTGACTCATTGGAAAAGACTCTGATGCTGGGAGGGATTGGGGGCAGGAGGAGAAGGGGACGACAGAGGATGAGATGGTTGGATCGCATCACCAACTCGATGGACATGAGTTTGAGCAAGCTCCGGGAGTTGGTGATGGACAGGGAGGCCTGGCGTGCAAAGAGCCGGACACGACTGAGTGCCTGGACTGAGCTGAAACCCGGTGCACTTGCCATGCCAGTAGAGGCTGAGTGCCCTCAGGGAGCCGTCTCGGGACAGCTGTCAAAGGCAGTCCCCGCGGAGCTCCCGTGTGCACCGTCTACGTTTTCCAGTGGCATTTCTCTCTGTTTGGGGTTATCCCTAAAATACAGTGTGACATTTTCAATTTGGGGACCTCATTCGCATGCTCACATTTCTCGCTCTCTTCTCTTCCCGTCCTCTGTACCTGAGAGGTTTCTACCCCTTCTCACTGAAGGAGACATCCCGGCTGATCACATCGCCATCTAGTCCCTGCTTGCTGGACTGTAGCCCCCTCCTGTCACTAGACACAGCGGAGCCACGAGCGGTCATGCTCACGCTTTCGCTGCCCTACACCCGGCGCTTGCACACAGTTACATGTACATTTGGACTGTGCCCGGGGGTGGAATTACTGATCTCCGGAAAGGCACAAGCCCAGCGCGCTTTTGGATCACAAGCCCTGTGTTCCAGCATCATTTTCCCGGTTCACATGACCTGCCGCCAGCGGGTGGATATTCCCGTTCCCACCGACACTTGGTAGTGCCTGCCTTTTGCATTTTAATCCTGTCAGCTTCTTAAATTTTAACCATTCTGGCGGGTGAAACCAATCTGAATGCGATTTTAATTTGCACTCTTTATTAGTGATGAGTTTGACCCTCATTTAAAACATTTATCAACTATCAATGTTTCTATTTTGTGAAAAATGCTTTTATATATCGTCTTCCCTTCCCACTGGTTGACATGTCTTTTTCTTAAAGGTTTATAAGAGACTAATTCTGGGTATACTAATTCGTCCTAGACTAAATGCATTATAAGTATCATCGCAGTTTGTGTGGCTATTTCCTTTGATGCCATTTCATAAACAAAGGCTTCTGCTTCTGAGACGCTTTATGGTTGGTGGTTTTTATCTTGTTTAAGCAACCCAAGGGTTCCCATAATGCCATCTTTTAAAATATTTATAGCTATGCTTCTTGCTTTTAATTCTTTAAACAATCTATAATTGATGCTTTTAGCATGTGTGAGGATAAGTAGCTGTCCTGAATCGCACACTGAAGGGTTCTTCTCTTTCTTGCTGGCCTGCAGCACCGTCCTGCACTTTATCCCCTCTTTGGATTTTGTATTCCATTCCATAAGTCTCTCCTTCCTGTCCTTGCACCAACACCCTGCTCTGATCGTGAGCGTGGATTTATGACTCATGGAGTAGGCTTCAGGAGCATCTTGGCTTGCCGTGTCCTTTGCTCCTCCATATAAATGTTAGAATTATCTTGTCAGATTCTACAGAAACCAGCACTGGAATTTTCCCTGAATCTCTGACTCAGTGTAGGCAGATTTGACATCTTTGGATATTGAATCTTCCTCACCATAAATATGAAATATATTTCAGTGTGTTTATGCTTTTCAATAAAGATGTGCAATTTTCCTCATGTGAGCTTTGGCACATATTTCAGTAATTGCTCCCTGTGTACCTGGCATTGTTGTTGCTATAAAAATCTGCAAAAGTGACATTTCAAATATTGATGATTTATAACACAGTAACTGTGGTTTTATATGTATTCATCTTATATCTAGTGCTTTACTAAATGCATACTAATTTTAATCACTTTTTTGGAGAATATTTCAAGGACTCTGTCTGTTTAATATATACAATAATATTAATACCTCCAAATAATGATAATATTTCCCTTTCCATTTTCTAATTTTTTTACTGTACTTATGAAGCCGTCTAGAACATCTCACAAATAATGATATAAAAATTATTCTTTCTTATTCATGATGTTATTCTTTTAAATATTTTAATTGGAGTATATTTGATTTATAACATTGTATCAGTTTATGCTGTTCACCAAAGTGAACCGCTTATACACATACCCATTCATGTTTAGATTCTTTTCCCATATAGATCATTACAGAGTATTGAGTAGAGTTCCTGTGCTGTACAGCAGGTCCTTATTAGTTATCTATTTATGCATAGTGGTTGGAGGAGGAAATGGCAGCCCCCTCCAGTATTCTTGCCTGGGAGATCTCATGGACAGGGGAGCCTGGCGGGCTACAGTCTGTGGGGTTGCAGAGCCGGACACGATGGAAGTGACTTAGCACACACAGTAACGTGTGCACGTCCGTCCCAGCCTCCCTGTCATCTCCCCCTTGTTCATGCTTTAACGTTTCCGCATTTTGTTATAAGGCAGGAGCCGTCCTGGAAGCCGTGGTCCCGCGTCCTGTGCCGAGGATCTGCCTGTTACCAGTCGGCTGAGACCTTGCCCCTGCTCCCTCTCTGGGATGCAGGGCCGGGCGTCTGAATCCAACCTCCCAGACTCCCTTGCCAGCCAGCGTCTCGTTAGGCTCTGCTCTTGGGAAGGTCTGATGGGAGATGGAAAGCAGAAGGGGGCGAGAGGAGAGTTTAGTCCTATTTCCAGCTCCAGTCAGCACGGCAGCTGGAGCAGAAATCCACATCCGTGGGCTTGACAGCCATCTCCCAGGCCACCCCAGCCCCGGCTCCGCAGGCCCCTGAGATGAGCCGCGCCTGGTTAGCCGTTCCCCGAGCACCAGCTGTGTGACTCCCACGTGACGGCCAAGCCCCAGCCAAACAGTGCGTGTGCGCGTGCGTGTGTGTGTGTGGGGGGGGCGTGTGTGTCTGTGCGTGCATGTGCACGTGTGTGCATGTACATGCATGCATGTGTATGCGCGTGTGCATGTGTGTGCGTGTGTGCGTGTGCATGTGTGCCTGTGTGTCTGGGGCATGTGGGCATGTGTGTGTGGGCGTGTGTGTGTGTGCTTGCGTGTGGGGTGTGTGTGTGTGGGCGTGTGTGCATGTGTGTGCGTGTGCAGGGGGATGACCTTCTGAGCTGCTGCGTTCAGGCCTGGCTGTGATGTCAGCTTTCAATGTTATTATATTTGAGATGCCCAGCCCACTAGTGATAACTGTTCCTAGAATGCATTCTCGTGTGGGTAGTCGTCAAACAAATACAAGCCTTCAGCAAATCAACAACCCCTGCATTAAATCCCCTAATTTAGCATCTCTAGCAAAGTTGCAACATTCTGACTGAAGGGGAAGTGTGTTAGTCTTTCCGTTGTGTCTGACTCTGCGACCCTGTGGACTGTAGCCCTCTAGGCTCCTCTGTCCATGGGACTCTCTGGGCAAGGATACTGGAGTGGGTTGCCCTTCCCTTCTCGTGGGGATCTTCCAGACCCAGGGATTGAACCTGGGTCTCCTGCAGTGCAGGCAGATTCTTTGCCAGCTGAGCCACCAGGGAAGTCTGTAGACCTTAATTGATCGAATCACCTTTATTCCATAAGAAAGTGTTGTTTGCTTTTAGTTCTCATCAGGATTGGTGTCAAATTTCATTCCTTCATTAATATGAATCAATTTCAATAGCACCATGCTCTCCTCCTTAACTGTGTTAATGTCCTGTTTGAGTATCCAGATCGTGCGAATCTGGCAGAACGTGCATTCCCAGTCTCTGACAGATCTCTAGGCCTGGAGGCATCTTTTCATCGGAAGGCTGTCCGTGCCCCCCTTAAAGGAACAAGGCTTTTGCTTTGGTAAATCGGCCTGAAACCTATTCCCGTGTCTGTCTCGCCACAGTGTGTGCGCTCCGCACTGTGGCGGCCCCTCTTTCTGCGGGCGTGGGCGCTAGAGAGCGTGGGCCTGGCAGCCGTGGCTCTCGGGCTTCGCAGCATGTCGCATCTTCCTGGACTGGGGATCGAACCTGTGTTCCCTCCCTGGCAGGCAGATTCTTAATCCCTAGACCTTCAGGGCAGTTCTGATAAGCTACTTTTGATTTATCCAGTTAATTTCATTAATGTAGCAGAGCTCTGAAATGAGAGATTGAGCAATGAAGTCTATCTTAAGGGACCTGGAGAGGAAGTGGATGAGGGAATTAGACGAAAATGCCGGGGGAGTCCACCTGAACAAGTGCCCAGCAGGGCTGTGTGTTTCCCCAGGCCCGTCCGCCTCTGCGCTGCACTCGCCTACCTCAGCCCCATCTGAAAGGCCGTCTTAGTGCTCTGAATAGACCGACTGCTACTATCTTCACATCTCATATCCTGTATACATTATTGCCAAATCTCGAAAATTCTGCATCACTCTTCGCTCACAGCTGCTCACGCCTCACCGGTGTGGTCAGCATCTACTCTTGGCCCTCGCCCTCCTTTCTCACTTCATCAGTGTTTCTGTCAAAACTTCTTACATCTCATGTTTTTATTCTGGGGTCATTTTCTTTCTTTCTGAAGTACATCTTTTAGAAGATTTTTTTGCTGAGGATCTGTTGATGTTTCCCTTCTGAAATTTCTTTACCCCCCTCTTGTCTTTTTCCTGGCCACAGACTTGCTGCACTAACCGTGCCTTCTCCTTAGCATCTTGAATGTGTCACCGCACAGCGTTACCAGGGTTGCTATCAGGGATCTGCTCTCAACGTGATTGTTCACCTTTCCCAGGGGAACCACCTTTCCTCTGCAGAGGCTTGTAAGAACTTCGTGTTTCATGCAGTTCCGTGACAGCGAATCGAGGTGCACCTTCCTTTCCATGTGACCTTCTGATTGCGCATTTTGCTTTCTGTATCTGTGGATTCATGCCTTTCCTCACTTCTGAAAAAATGCCCAGCCATTAACATGTCTTCCCGCCCCAGCCTCTTTGGCTGGAGTTCTGGTTTTGTGTACGTGAGATTTTCTTGCCTTTTCCCTGAATTTCTTCACTTCTGTCGTGCGCTTCGTCTCATCCTTATCTCTGCCACAGTCTGGTGATTTTGTCTGATTTGTCTTCCAGTTCTTGGCTTTGGTTCTTGACTGTCTGGTCTGCTGTGTAGCTCAGCTATTGTCCTGCCCATTCTAGCCATTGCGCTTTAATTTCCAGCAGCTTCATTGCTTCTTTATGAAGTTTTTCTCGTCATTTTTGTCATCTACTGCTTCTTACTCACTTTCTTAAGTCATATTTCAATTTTAAAAATTTCCATATAGAACTATTTCACACTCTTCTAACAGTTAAATGTCAAATCTCCTCTCTTTTTATGCTGCCTCTTACTATTGGTGGTTTCTTCTTTGTGCATTTTATTTTATATTATTTTTTAGTTAAATTTTGTTTGACCTTCATGCTTGGCTGAATTTAACCTGTGGTCATTCTGAGAGATCTGAATTGAGGATTTACTTATCCAGAAAGAACTTGTACTGTTACTACCAGGCACCAGAAGGAACTAGCAAGCTGAAGTCTCTGTAATTCTTTAGCCGGAGCCTGTGGCAGCGATGGCAAACCTGGAGTTCAGAGTGCTGAGAGAACAGGGTGGCAAGCACAGGGAATCAACAGGCACAGTTGCTATGGGCGCTGCCTTTTCCCACCTGGGCCTGTAGCAGAGAAGACAGAGTCCACGGCACTGCCGTTGGTTTCAGGTAGGTCCCACCCCACCTTTTTCAGGAGACATAGACCCCCAGGAATCTGGCTTCACATGGAAATCTCAGCTTAGCTCCAGCGCTAAACAGGGACCACGTCCCATTCCTGACACCCCAAGCCAGCACTGACCCCCAGCTTCTGGCTTCTTGATCAATATCAGTGGCTCCTCCAGAGCAGCCCCACTTTCGTGGCTGCACCATGTTCTACCAGCTTTTATGGTTTTGATATGTTCTTATTTATTTCTTCTTCACGGGCAATTTCAATTTCAGTGTTTCGAGCCAAACTTTTTTTTTTTTTTTTTTTTTGGGTATATATACTGTAATTTACCCAGAATCTGGGAGATTTTTGTGTCTGAGGGCAACTCCGAAGACCCATTCCATCAAGCTACTGTGAACATGGCTTAATGTTTCAGACCCAATGGAGTCAGCGTGGATGGCGAAGAGCCTTGTGATCAAGAGTGGGATGGGACATCTTCACGATGTCATTCGGTGAAGATGGGGACCTGGGCCTGATGGTGGACTGCCTCAGCTCTACATCTTCACGGGGCTGATGATAACGTCTTTGGGAACCTGTCGCGGGGCTGAACAGGGAGGGCATGTGTGTACAGTGCAGGGCCAGCGTCTCACACACATTTTCCACAGAGTTTGCTGGGAGGATACGTGGCGATGCCTCACTGCGCTGTCCCCTCCACGCAGCTCATCTACGGCCTCTCCTCTCGACTGAGCCAGGCCTCCCCTGCTGCCCACTGCGCTCGGTCCTTTCCGAAACGGCAGTGGCTGAGCCTCCCTCTCATGGCCGCAGGGCAGTCGCTGCAGACACTTCTGTCCCCAGCGTCCAGGCCCGAACCTAGGAGTGAGTGAGGGAGGAACCGTGAGAGCCCCTGGGGTCCCAACAGTCACACTCCTGTCTGTGCAGCGCAAGGCGGCTCGCTGCTCTGAGTGGATACTAGACACTCAGTGTAGTCTGTGGAAGCCTTGAAGTTGGTTCCCAGACAGTGGCAGTTCCTTGGCTTTGCTGAACATACAGACTTCAGGCTGGTGGCAGGGACAGCTCACCACTCAGGAGCATGCCCCTTGCCCACATGCACTCTGTGGTCAGCCCCTGGGGGATGCCCAGGAACTTCTTCACGAGAACTGGTACCTCCCTGGACTTTGGCTCAAGGTAAGCCATATCTTCAGCCCTGGGATTTCTTTGGAAGGACTGATGCTAAAGCTGAAACTCCAGTACTTTGGCCACCTCATGCGAAGAGTTGACTCATTGGAAAAGACTCTGATGCTGGGAGGGGTTGGGGGCAGGAGGAGAAGGTGACGACAGAGGATGAGATGGCTGGATGGCATCATGGACTCGATGGACATGAGTCTGAGTGAACTCCGGGAGTTGGTGATGGACAGGGAGGCCTGGCGTGCTGCGATTCATGGGATCGCAAAGAGTCGGACACGACTGAGCGAGTGAACTGAACTGAAGCCATATCCTCACCTATTCACCAGGGCGAGTTCTCAAAATAGATTGGAATCTGACTGCCTGATCCTTCACGAGATCTGAACTCTGATGTTGAGTTACATGCATCAGATAAAGCCTCAGTTAGGAGAAAGAAAGGAAACCATGATCTGTTGTGACTTTTAAAGTGTCTTTAGTACAGGTTGTATTAATATGGGATTTAAAGAAGATGGGTGGATATTGAGTAGCAAACCTGAAGTAATAATTGCCTCTATTTATTTTTCAGGAACCAAAATTAGAGACAAATGTGTCCCCAGTCTCCTTTCTGGAAGCACAGCCTCCTCAGAGCAGCTATGCTTAATTTAGATAAAAAGCCATTATCCCTCCCGAGTCCTCGGGGCTTCCTGCACCTGCAGCCCCATTGGTTTCATCCATTTCTCCCTGGAATTCACTCAGATCACACCTAGTTTTCAAGGTTTGTTTGTGTAATTTCAACAAACACTTGCAGGGCACCGGGGAGGGGAGGCATGGCATTGTGGGCTCAAGGTACAGGAAGGCATGGGGCTGGGTGTCCAAGATCCAGGTCAGGGGAGGGAGGCACAGCGGGGGCCGCACACCTGACTCTCAGGCACGTGGCTGGTAAATTTCGGGCACTATGGGAATACAGAAGACGTACAGCTGAGGCTTCTAGATGGATCCCACAGAGGAAATACGAACAAAACTGGAGGGTGAGTGGAGGATGAGCAAGACAGGGAGGCGCATCGGAAGGAAGGGGACGCCAAGGGGAGGAAAGCCAGGCAAGGGTCGCCGGCAAGGTGTGAGCAGAGAACAAAGGGTTGACCCTTCACACCAGAGAGCGCTGAGACCAAGAGAGATGCTCCAAGTCCCTGGTTGGGACCGTGGGCATGAGTCAGCATGGACCGGGCACCTGGGCATCTGGCCACCTCGGCAGAGGCGCCCACGCCTTCTGGCCTGACGCGCACGCACAGCGGCTGGGCTTGGCCCTGGCCGTTCACACAGGTCTGGCCAGGTCTGGGCGTCCTGAGGGAGGGCCATGCCCCTGCTCGGGGCTCAGCTCCCCTTGTGTCTGCCCGCACGCTGGATCAGGCCTCCCACCCCCTGCCCTGGGACTCTCCCGCGTGGAGGAGGACAAAAGCACCTCCTCACTCTCAACTCCTCACCCTTTTTGATGTCCATCTGGTGCCTGCTGCTCTTTGCTCTTCATCAGTTCTCATGAGGTTTCAGTAAAAATGCTTGAGCCCCCATTTGCTCACAGTCCTTTTGATGCAGAAACTCGTCTACTATCTAGAGGGACAGTGAGCGTGTGGGTCAGTGGGAAGGTGGTCAGGATGAAGGAGGTGATCTGGCAGAAGGCTTGGGTGCTGAGACCCCTGGAATCCAGTCCCACATGCCATCTGGAGTGGGCAGCGCTCTGATCTTTCCGAGATCTTTCTGCTCCCTGTCCAATTTATCCCTCACTCTGCAGTGAGGACAGCATCGCCGGGCCATCACGGGGGCTTAGTGGGGATGCCAGGTGGGATGGAGTGATAAAGCCCTCCCGTAAATCAATCTCTTGAAGTTTTAAGATTGCTTTTTCTACTTAATCCCAAGGAATTTCAAGTCAAAGCTCCCTTTAATGTGAGCTAGAACCAGGTACTTCAGGTCTGGGGCATACATTTCTTGTCAATTTTCACTTATTGAGAAGATGGTGGCACAGAAGGAGCTAATGATAATAAGCCACAGTTTCCTTTATTATAAATTCCACAGGGACAGTTGACTCTCATGGAAAGCTTTTACCGACTCTTGCTGGTCTTGTATAAGGAGCCAACTAGAGCTGCGGCAGATGAATGAGAGTAGGTCGGGAGGAAAGCTGGCTGGTATTTCCACTTGCATTGTGAGTAATGCATGAGATAAAAGTGAGGCAGCTAAGACCACTGGCCAGTGACCGGAGCGACTCGTTTATGAAGCCGGAGGGGCGTGCTCAGGTACTGGAGGGGTTTTTCTTCGTCTTCTGTGCGATGCCATGCACAGCAGCTGCAATCACACACACTTTTTGTCACTCCCCTGAGCCCTGGGCGTTTTCTCCATTGTACTTCTAAACAGACCACAAAATGGCAAGCCGCCTGGATCTGTGGCGTTTGTCAGTTTCCATGGTGTGAATATTCACACCACGGCAGATTTCCAAAGACAAACCTGACTTCATTCTTAAGACTGCCAGTAAGTGAGGATGGGGAGAAGGGGTGGTCAGGGAGCTCGGTATGGACATGTGCACACGGCTATATTTAAGATGGATTGCCAACAAGGATCTACCACAGCACATAAAGAACTCTGCTCAATTTTATGTGACAGTCTGGATGGACGAGGAATTTAGGGGAGAATGGATATGTGAGCAAGTATGCCTGAGTCCCTTTGCTGTCCACCTGAAACTATCGCAACATTATCAATCGGCTAGACTCTAATACAAAATAAAAAGTAAAAAAAAAAAAAGTGATTTCCTTGAATGGGAAGGGGGGCAGTGTTTGGAAGTGATGCTGCATCCATATGGTTATACTGCGATCCACCTCACAGGAAAAACAGATGTAAACAAGAGTTCAGGAGTGAAAATCCCACTGAGATGCAGTTAAGCTGCTAGGAGGTGCTGGGTATGCTGAGTACGCTATAGGAGGAGCTATTAAGTATCCGTTGTCCTTATCTGATGTACTTGACAGTAAGTTTGCACATAGGCATGCTAAGTTGCTTCGGTCGTGTCTGAATCTGCAACCAGCTGGACTGTGGCCTGCCAGGCTCCTCTGTCGGTGATTCTTCAGGCAAGAATACCGGAGCAGGGTGCCATGTCCTCCTCCAGAGGGTCTTTCCAACCCCGGGATCGAACTGCCGTCTCCTGCGACTCCTGCACTGAAGGCCGATCCTTTACCGCTGAGCCACCAGGGAAGCAATATTGTCTTAGCTTGGGCTGCCTTAACAGATGACAACAAACAGGGTGGCTTACAGCAACAGACTTCCATTCGCTCACAGTCCTGGAGGCCGTAAGTCTGGAACCGGGTGCATCCTCACCAGGCCCCGCCGCATCCTCACCGCCATGGAGGAACCCTGCCTGCTCCCCTGGCTTCTGGAGCTCCAGGAGTTTTCGTCTGTGGCTGTGCCGCTCCGTCTCTGCCTCCATCTTCACGGGGTCTTCTCCTCTGAGCGTCTGAATCTCAAGCCTCCTTCTGCCTTTACCTTGAAAGCCCACCGCCCGCCCAGATCTAGCATGACCACATCTCAGGAGCCTTAACTCAATACATCTCCAAGACCCTTGTTCTAAACAGCCAAACTCATGTGGACAGGCTCCGAGGGTCCACGGTTCAACCCACTGCACCTATATCTAAGCAACCATCTCATGCCACGCCCGAAAAGTTAACAGCCTTCTCTCGTAAGCCAGCCCCGGAACACCCCTGGGAAGGGTGTCTGTCTCCCTCACACTTCAGTGAAAATAAAGCAGAGCGCATTTGTCCTCTCACTCTGTCACGTGTTAATAGTTACCAGACCTCCACCAGGTCCCCACCAGGCAGGGGAGCCAGCTGGAGGCCCCTCAGCCCGAGTGCCTGCTCCCCGTGGGAGCCCCGTGGGATCTGGCAGGAGCAGGTGCTGAGCATTGTCCTCCAGGGAGGAGGTGGACGGCATGAGTGGGCTGGAGGGGCCTCCCCAGCGGCGGCAGTTGTGTCAGAGCCCGGAACAGGCAGGGGCCCTGGTGGGAGGCTCAGTGCCCCTGAGTGCAGCGTCTCTGGAGCGTCGCCGCTCACTCACCTTGCAGATGGCCGAGCTGGTGATGGTCCCAAAGGGCAGCACAGGGCGGGAGGGCAGTTGAGCCTGGTCCCCCAGAGCCCCCTGCAGCCGGCTTGCAGGGCGGGCGTCCCCAAACGGGGCACCATCCTAGCTGCAGCTGGCAGCCTGGCTCCCCGGACGCCCACTGAGCTGATGGTGGTGGGCTCCATGCCTGAGTCATCGCTGGTGAGAAACTGGGGGGAAAGCAGGGAAATTGTCCAACCCGGTGACATTTTCCTTGACGGGGGAATCAGTGACTACAGGGCTTCTGCCAGCGTCTGAAAAGGAAAGCAGGTGGGAGCTGGAGGAGAGACGGGCCTGCGTGGTAGGCGAACAGGTTCTGCCGCAGGACAGGCCGGGACCAGCCCGAGGGCTCGTCTTGAACGTCGCCTTCCTCTCCCCCCAGGTTCTGCTGCGCTTGCTCCTTCCAGGCAGTGCAGGAGGACTGGAAGGGGAAAGACACAAGAATAAGCCCCCAAGGTCAAGGTGATTGGATTTGCTGGATCGGACACGACTGAAGCGACTTAGCAGCAGCAGCAGCGGCGGCACTGAGAGGATGGGGTCAGGCAGAGCTGGCCTGGGGCCGGGTCAGAGGCTTCAAAGCCTCGTCCCTGGCTGGGGGCTCCAGGAAAGCCGTGTTCCCTGTGTCACTCACCCTGGCAGGTGGCTGGCCCTCCCCACAGCCCCGACATGAGCCATAGCAGAGTGGAAACCCAGTGTCCTGCGCAGCCTCTCCCGCCCAGATCTAGCATGACCACATCTCAGGAGCCTTAACTCAATACATCTCCAAGACCCTTGTTCTAAACAGCCAAACTCATGTGGACAGGCTCCGAGGGTCCACGGTTCAACCCACTGCACCTATATCTAAGCAACCATCTCATGCCACGCCCGAAAAGTTAACAGCCTTCTCTCGTAAGCCAGCCCCGGAACACCCCTGGGAAGGGTGTCTGTCTCCCTCACACTTCCAGTGAAAATAAAGCAGAGCGCATTTGTCCTCTCACTCTGTCACGTGTTAATAGTTACCAGACCTCCACCAGGTCCCCACCAGGCAGGGGAGCCAGCTGGAGGCCCCTCAGCCCGAGTGCCTGCTCCCCGTGGGAGCCCCGTGGGATCTGGCAGGAGCAGGTGCTGAGCATTGTCCTCCAGGGAGGAGGTGGACGGCATGAGTGGGCTGGAGGGGCCTCCCTAGCGGCGGCAGTTGTGTCAGAGCCCGGAACAGGCAGGGGCCCTGGTGGGAGGCTCAGTGCCCCTGAGTGCAGCGTCTCTGGAGCGTCGCCGCTCACTCACCTTGCAGATGGCCGAGCTGGTGATGGTCCCAAAGGGCAGCACAGGGCGGGAGGGCAGTTGAGCCTGGTCCCCCAGAGCCCCCTGCAGCCGGCTTGCAGGGCGGGCGTCCCCAAACGGGGCACCATCCTAGCTGCAGCTGGCAGCCTGGCTCCCCGGACGCCCACTGAGCTGATGGTGGTGGGCTCCATGCCTGAGTCATCGCTGGTGAGAAACTGGGGGGAAAGCAGGGAAATTGTCCAACCCGGTGACATTTTCCTTGACGGGGGAATCAGTGACTACAGGGCTTCTGCCAGCGTCTGAAAAGGAAAGCAGGTGGGAGCTGGAGGAGAGACGGGCCTGCGTGGTGGGCGAACAGGTTCTGCCGCAGGACAGGCCGGGACCAGCCCGAGGGCTCGTCTTGAACGTCGCCTTCCTCTCCCCCCAGGTTCTGCTGCGCTTGCTCCTTCCAGGCAGTGCAGGAGGACTGGAAGGGGAAAGACACAAGAATAAGCCCCCAAGGTCAAGGTGATTGGATTTGCTGGATCGGACACGACTGAAGCGACTTAGCAGCAGCAGCAGCGGCGGCACTGAGAGGATGGGGTCAGGCAGAGCTGGCCTGGGGCCGGGTCAGAGGCTTCAAAGCCTCGTCCCTGGCTGGGGGCTCCAGGAAAGCCGTGTTCCCTGTGTCACTCACCCTGGCAGGTGGCTGGCCCTCCCCACAGCCCCGACATGAGCCATAGCAGAGTGGAAACCCAGTGTCCTGCGCAGCCTCCACCACACCAGGCGAGGGGTGTCTGCTGGATGCGGGCATCACATGGGTGTGTCGGAGTCAGGACAGGGGTGCCGCGGAAGCCACCCCACAGGGTGTGGATGCAGGATGCCCCTCGAGGGGCCATCAGCAGCCTCCCCCCCCCCAGCGGAGGGGTGACAGTGCCCCCACCCACAAGGCTGCTGTTGAAGATGAAATATGTCAAAGCCCGTCCTAGTAAGCACCACTTGCTCCAAATGCCAGCACGGGCTGGAGCCAAGGGCTCCCATTTCCGACGTCTCTCTTCTTTCCACCAAGAAAAATACAGTTTCTGATTAAAAGAAAAAGACATTGTTTGATCCTGAAACCCCAAGACTCCTTTGCCCTGAGCCCACCGCTCCCCACACCTTATTCCCTCCCATCCACCATGGGGGTGGCCCAGCTAAGCTCTGGTTGAGCCCAACACTCAGGACTAATGAGACAGCAGTGCCTCCACACAAACACGCGTTGCCTTCTCACTGCTGCTTTGGGCTGGAGAACCATTGAGTCTCAGCCTGTTGCCTCTCATCATTTGACGGGCTGAATCACCCTGGTTGGAGGCACTCAGGACGTTCTTGCCCAGTTCCCAGATAAGTGCTTATCATCGACCGAACAACATAAGGCCGGTTTTCCAGTGCGGTACCTTGATGTTCTGAGCTTGTCTGAGTGCTCTGCGTGAGGTATTTCTGAGGGAACTGACTGCTTTTCTCTAGATCCAGCGCCTCCCTAAAAGCCATCACCTGACAAGCACTTCTCAAGGACCTGCGATGCGCAAGCTGGGACATGAAGGGCGCCTGGGGCCTGCGCCCCCCCCTCTCGTCCTCACAGAGGGCACGTGCCACACGGGGAAAGCGTGCCCATTTGCCACTTTGCCCTGGAATTGCAGCTCAGTCAGGTGGGTTTTGGATGGAACTGAGGACCGGGCTTTTCAAAGATCTCTCTCTCTCTGCACCCGTGAGCTGTCTTGCTGGGGTTGCATGGTGAGAGACAGATTGGACAAGGCCAACAGGTCCGTTTGCAGAGCGATTTCCGATCTCTGCCCCTGCGTGTGGACCGTGTGTCATGGGAGATGGAGCCTTGTCATTTGGGGGAAAGGTGCTGAGTTGCCCTTGCCCTCAGTGGTTCGGTTGGAAGTCTGGAGGCAGGGCATGTCCACAGTGACCCATCAAAGGCACGTCTGACTGAGAGGCAGGCACAAGTCAGCAGCTCCTATCTCAGGCTGACAGCGCTGCCTGAGGAATCGGCCTGGATCCCACCAAGGCCAGTCCTAGCCCGAGCCCTGCATTTGCTGCTACAGCCCAGGGGCCGGTCTTGACTGGGCACAGAGTTTCCCTGGGGTGTCTGTCCCCACCTGAGGTGCTCTGTCAACAAGGCAAAGTGTCAATACATAGATGATACATGTAAAGCGAGTCCCAGAGCCTGCACTCCGTAATCTAACAAAGTTTTAATCTCACGTCTGTCTTAAGAGCTGTGAGGTATTTTGGCCATGATTTATCTTTTGATTTTCTCAAAGAAATTGCTCTCAAACGTGTTCGTGCTTCAGAAGAGCCACAGACACACACAAAATGCAATCTTTATTATAACACATCATTTTATTTCCTGCTGCATGAGAAAGATTCAAGGCAGAAATTGTGACTGTCCAGTTATTTTTACATTCAAGTAAATGGTGAATCAGTGTGTCAGGACAGCGTGTCCTGTCTTAAGCATTTAGCTCATTCTTACAGGAATCAGGGAGCCAGATGTCTCGGGAGCATTTGGACAACGCCTCTCACGTGGCCCCAGGACAACAGCTGGTAGTTTTCCATCCCACCTTCTTCCTGGACCAGGTCAGCATCAGGACCAGGAAGCTGGCAGCCAAGGCTGGATGTGAAAGCAGTGAGTCAGGGATGCTGAGACGGGACTCAGCCAGAGAGCTGCCCTCAGCACTCCCCATGCCCTCTACTTCTAGGTCAAGCTTCTGCCCGTGACGGACGCAGACACTCAAGGTCAGGGAGGCCCGGGAGCTCCCAGGATGGGCCTGGGGAGGCAGCAGTTGGGATGCCCTGAGGATCTTGGAACCTTGCTGTGTCTCGAAGGTGCTGAGAAATGACTTAGAATGAGGAGGGTGGGAGAGGGCAGAGGGCACCCTGAGGAAGGGGTCCTGGCGGAGTAAAGACGTGGAGGTCTGCACAGAAGGAAAGCTGGCACCAGAGTCAGATGGCACTAGGGAGCAGATGGAGGCCACGCCGTGGTAACGAGAGCATCTACCCTGGGCCTGCACTGGCTGTGGTTCGAGCCCCTCTGTCCAAGTCGTTGACCCTGGCACCGTGATGCAGGGAGGCTGCCGCCCCGATTACTGAGGCTCAGGGCCACCTTGCAGCGTGCCAGACTCAGTCCAGTCACCAGCAGAGCCAGGGTCAGAGCTGAGTGCTTCCTGCTGTCCAGAATGTAGGGAACTTCTGTGCAGGGAGGAGCAGGGGGACGCAGCTGGGACAGGAATGGACGTTTCACAACTCTCGGCCCAGCTCCCCAAAGTCTGTCTTCCCGTGTGGCCCCATCTCACTGGTGGGACCACTGACCTCAGCCTGGAAACCACTCTGGGGTCTTCTCCCCGCACGGGCCCCTCCTCCCCAGCCCAATGACGACCAGGCTCTGCTTCACGTCTCCGAGCCCTTCCAGCCACTGCCTGATCCTGGCTCTGTTGCTTCAGTCTGCGTCCCGTGAAAGCCTGATGGCCCGGGCTCCATCCCGGGGGGCTCCTGGGAGGGTAACACAAGTCAGTCCGCGCGTGGGGCCCCGCACAGGGCGCCCTCTCACGCAGCGTCCCGCGTCAGGGTGGACGTCCACGTGTCCCCTCTGCCCTCTCGTTTCCTCTGTCCCGCCACTAACTTGTGTTCCCGGCCCCTCTGTGATCAGCGGACAGTGCGGCTGAGTGCTGCCCCCTCCCTGACACTCTGTGATCTGTGCTCCTTCCTTCTTTGCCATTTTGGTGGCCAGGTGAAGAGAACACAACCGAAATCACTGAGGATGCTGGTGCCTCAAGAAATAGGGGGCTGCCCCCAGGGATGTCTGCATGAATGCCTTCCAGCCTCCCCGCTGGCCCCCTATGGACCAAGGCAGGACGGGCCCGCTGTCTTAGGAGACAGCATCAGTAGGAGCTTCATTATCTTCACCCTTTTTACATTTTAATGTAAGCATTTATTTCTTTCATTAGGAAAAAAGCAATACATTAAAATGAAAGACATATATATTTGCAAGAAGTCTGGATTTTGCATTGAGGTGCTCAAGGATAATGGGAAGAAGATAATTGAGAAAAAAGAGAGCAATGATCTTACTTTTCTATAAATACACACAGCAATTTCAGTTATGTTAGAATTAATGATCAATATGAAACTCTTCAATAGCAAATTGCCAAAGCCCAGTTGACAGATACATGTGGGTCTGTGCCTGCTCTCTGTTGTTTGTCTGTTGGTCTCTACCTGAACCTGAATCACCTTGTCCCGATGACTGTAGCTCTATATGAAATTTTGAATTAAGATAGCATAAAAATCCTCCAACTGTGCTATTTTTTTTTTAATTTCGCCAGCTGCATAGACCTTTATATTTCTACATACAGTTTGGCTTCAGCCTGTCAATTTCTGTTTAAAACATTGATCGTAATTACTTTATTTTTTATTTGGCTGCACAGCACAGCCTGTGGGATCTTTGTTCCCTGGCCAGGGATTGAGCTCAGGACGTCAGCAATGAAAGCCTGAAATTGCTGGCCCTCTCGGGAATTCCCAGTTGGGATTACTTTATATTTATAGATCCACAAGGGAAAGGTTCCATTTTAACAGTGTTTGCTGATTTTTCTCGATGTGGCATCGTCAGGACTTTAGTTGATCTCGTTTTCGTCAGGTCACTCTGCAGGGTTTGATCCGGTCGACGCTCCCTGTGGCTGGTTTAGGGTCTGCTTCGGGCCTCTGCTCGTGAGCGTGCTCTGCACGCTGGAGGAGAGCGTGAGCGTCACTGCTGCTGGGCGCAGGCCCTGCAAATGTCCAGCGGGTCTGCGGTGATCGCGCTGCCCAGGCCCTCTCTGTCTGCCCTGTCTGCTCTGTTTCACTCTATCGGTCCCTGAGACGAGGCGTTAGTCTCCAACCGTTGCCACGGAGCTGCCTTGTTCTCTCTTGCCTTCTGCCCATTTTTGCCTCACTTTCTGAAGATCTGTCATCAGAGGCGTGCACATCACATTTTGGTTTCTGTTCTTTAAAGTCATAATGAATGCTTCCTGTTTCCACTACGAAGCAAGCCTCTTATTTCTATAATCTCCCCTCTTTTGCATCTGCCCTGCCTGATATGACTCGCTGCACAAAGGTCTCTTGCTTACTGCTCGCGTGTCCGGCCTTTTGCGTCCTTGTTCACCCTGCCTGGGTCTTTCCGTTTGCAGCATCGCTCTTGCAGACCGCCTGTGCGTGGCTCGCTTGTTTCTCTGGTCTGCAGACTGTGATTGGGTTGTTTGGCCCGTTTACATTTAATGTAGCTGTAACTGTGTTTGGCTGCGCGCCGTCTTGCTATTTATTTGCTCTCTGACTCCCCCTGCTCTCTGCTTCTTGTTCCCTTCTTTCCTGTTTTCTTTGGTTTAGTCAAATATACATTTATTTTTGTATTCTATTCTATGCCCTCGATTGGCTTTCTGTCATACCTGTCTTTTCTCTCTTACTGCTTGCTCTAGAGATTGCAATACTCATTTTTGACTTATCATAATTTATCTGAATTAAAGTATGCAAGAGCCTTCGTTCAGCCTTCCTGCCTATTGTGTTCTTATTGTTGTATATATTATTTGCATATATGGTATAAACATCAAAATAGATCATTGTATGTCCCTTGGATTACAAGGAGATCAAACCAGTCAATCCTAAAGAAAATCAGCCCTAAATATTCATTGGAAAGACTGATGCTGAGGCTGAAGCTCCAATACTTTGGCCACTTGATGTGAAGAGCTGACTCATTGGAAAAGACCCTGACACTGGGAAAGATTGAAGGTGGGGGGAGAAGGGGACGACAGAGGATGAGATGGTTGGATGGCATCACCGATTCAGTGGACGCGAGTTTGAGTAGGCTCCTGGAGTTGGTGATGGACAGGGAAGCCTGGCGTGTTGCAGTCCATGGAGTCACAAAGAGTCAAACACGACTGAGTGGCTGAACTGAACTGTTGTTAAAATAGTTGTCTTTATAATTATCTAGATACTTATCTTTACAATTGGTCCACAGTTTATAACAGATTTAGAGATGGGGGGTTAGTCCAGCATCACATCCTTCATCATTACCAGAAGCCAGAAGTCGTATCATCTGCTCTAGTATGAGTCACTTTACAGCGTCAATATACTTCTCTGTGAGTCATTGAATTCCCCCAATATTCACATTTCTGCTTCTGAAGGGCACTTATACCAGCTTGAGCAATGTAGTCACAGCCTTTTTTTTAATAACAACTTTATTGAGATATGACACAAAGATCGCTCCTTTAAAATCTACAGTGCAGTGGATTTTAGTAAAGTTTCAGAGTATGTAGCCATCACCACTATCTCCTTGAGAGCATTTGCATCACCTCCAGAGGGAACTCTGTGCCCACTCGCCATTGCTCTGCCTTCTCCCCAACCCCACCCGTGGCAGCCTCTACATCCACTCTCTGTGCGTATCTGCACATTTGGGACACTTTGTGTAATCAGTTATATGCTATGTGGCCTTTGTGGCTGTCTTCTCTGCTTACCATGACGTGCTCAGGGCTCACTCTCTTGCATTCATAACAAGCGTCACTGCTTCACTCCTTCCCACGGCCAAGTGCTAATCCACTGCATGGACTTCAGCTGATCCAGGGAGCGTCAGCAAGCCCGCATATATGATCACCTGCTCTGGGAGCTCTTCCAACCCAGCTTTCAGGAGTAATAAAGCTGCCGCTTCTGTTCCAGCCATCTGAATTCCAAACCTCTCCCTAACTTGAGTCACAACCAGGGTGAGGACAATACAGTGTGTCTGATAAGGCTCGTCTCTTGACATGGAGGAACGATGGTGACGTGATAGCATCAGTCACGTCTGAAAGATGGGCTCTTGGGCTCCCGCTACCGTCTCCACAGTAATTTTATATATGGTGGAAATAATTGTTACTGAAATTGCTTTAGTGGACTTGACTCTGAAAAGGAAGGATTACAGGCACATTAAGAAATCCCCCATTTAATTGTGTTAATGCAATTTTAAGACTCAGCTCATGGATTTATAGCTCCCTGAGTGGTGAGAAAGGTAAAGGGATACGTGAGCCTAGACACGGCAAATCCATTCTGCAGGAGAACGCTGGCTCCTTCCCCCGGAAAATCAGAGCTAGGGTCACCCTGGTGTGCTTGGAGCCAGGGTGGCAAGTGTCGATTATCAAAGTGCGTGTCACAAAACTGAGATGATTTGGTGCCGATCCGCACAACCTAGAAAGGAAAAGATATTGATTTGTAGAACAGTCAATATTTTCTCCCTATAAAGGAAGAGGAATTGAGCCAATTGTAAATAAATTCTCACACCTCTCAAAGAAGCCACTGGAAGACGGGCCATCTGAGTTTGCTGTGGCATCAAGGGAGGGGAGAGCGGAGCACGGCAGCTGTGTTTCTGCTGGGACCTGGCTATGGACATCACTGTTCAGGACCAGGTGACCCTGCAGGTGACCCGAGTCGGGGTCTGAACTTGTCCCTTGGCCAAGAGCAAATGGGTGCAAAAATCTCGAAAGGGCAGAAGCAGGACTGGCCTGGGTGGGCTCTGCCTGCCCTGACCACAAGCACCCAACACCTGTGGACAACATCCTACGGAGAGGCCACAGCCTGAGTCCTCAGGTGTGATGGGCCGAAGTCCTTATGTTCCTGAGGACATTCCACCTTTGGGCCAGGAGTGGAAGGACTGGACTGTGGGCCCCCAGTGCCCTTCTCGCGTTAAACCTCCCAACACAACAAATCAGCAGGGCTCTGTTCTCTCTTTTTCGTTCCACAGTGGACTTCACTTTGTTCTTACTGCTAGATTTAATTTTTTAGGGGAAAGACTTTACTGATGCCCTAACACTGAAGATGTATAAATGTAGTTTCCGAAATTTTATCCTGAGGGTTTCTTTTTTCATTTTAATTTATTTTTCTGTATGGTGTGGAGGGAGAGCTCAGCTTTATTTTCTTCTATTTGGATGATAAACCATCATTTTTATACCGATTTAAAGGATTTTCTTGGTTTCCTATTAAATTCCTCAAAATATTGTGTTCTATTTCTGAATGTCCTTCTAGCCCACTCGCCTCTCTCTGTGTCTATTTTTAGGCCATTTTGGAGTTTTGGTGATGACAATGGCTTTCTAGCGAGCGTCTGGTATGTGGAGGACTTTCTCATTATTTTTTTGTCATTTAGTTTCTTAGCTAACTTTGAACATTTATTGTGCCCTGTGATCTTTGTAATTACTGTATTCTATTTATTATTTTTTTACAGAGAGCTTGAGATACATTCAATTCGTTCTTGTTATCATTCTTTCTCCAGGTTCCAGGCCTGCTTCAGACACTGGGGTTCAGGTCGAGAGGGGACAGATGGCCCTGGCAGTGCTCACATCACAGCTGGAAAGAAAAATGACCAGGGAGGTGAGGAGAAGGTGCATCGTGTTAAAATTCAGAGAGCAGCAAAGCAGCGGCGAGGGGGTGAGGGCGAGAGAGGGCGGGGCTGAGGTCATCCTTTGTCCTCAGCCCTAAGGATGGTCCTCAGCTCCAGAAAGGAGGGGCGTCATCAAGGGCCACAGAGCATATTCTGCTCCCTGGTTTGACAAACCCAAATTAGGGTGAGCAGGTGTGTTATTCACCAGGGCTGCTGAAACAGAACGCCACCAACAGGTGACTTAGAACAACAAAATGCCTTATGCCGTGATTCCGGGGCTAGACACCCAAACCCCAGGTGTCGGGAGGCCCCCGTGCCCTCCAAAACCCCAGGGGGCAGGATCCTTCCTGCCTCCTCCCAGCTCCCACGCTGCGCACAGGCGTGGTGCGTTTCCGCTCACAGGCGCGTCCCTGCCATTTCCCATCCTCGCCTTCTTCCCTGTGTGTGTCCAAATCCCTCTTTCCTCAGGACAGGGTCCCATGGGATTAGGGTTCATGATCCCAGTGTAGCTTGGTTTCCCTTGTAAAGGCTTGGTTTCCACATGAGGCACGTTCAGCAGTACCTGGGGTCAGGGCTCCAGCAGTTGTTTTGGGGACACAAAATTTAATCCCTAAGAGCAAGGCTTTGCTGGGCATGCAGGATTCATCTGCTTTTCAGATATAGAATTTGTGTCAATGTGTAAAATGACAAGAAGGCCCCTCCTCACCTGCCGAGGTCTGTGCATCCCAGGGTACCTTGCTCCGTCTCAGGCTCAGCGCTGCGGGCTGCAGAGGCCAAGCCTGCGAACTCCAGGCTCCTCCCACCACGTCCCCACGAAGACACCCCAGGCCCGCTGCCCACGCACGTCTACATGTTCAGGAAAGTTATTTTCCCTTTCTACCCTCTTTGGATTTATCATGTCCTTTCTCTCATTTTTCAGGAGGACGTAGCAGTCATTAATTTCAGCGTTTTTCCTTTGTCGAGCTTGCTCACGTGAGGATATAAATCCCCTTCCAAGTCCTGCTGCAGCAGCGCCGCGCAGGTCCTGGTAAGTGGCACTCTCATCACTTTTTTAGCTTCGAGTATGTTCTCTTTCCACTCACATATCTCCCTTCACCCACAAATCATTTGGCAATGCATTTTTATCGAACTGCCGTCAGAGACGATGATCTGCATGATACTGATCTTCTGGCAGATTTGAGACTTCGAGGGGATGAGGACATGGGCGAGGTTTGTGAGTTCCATGGCTCCTGGGGAAGAGGGTGCTTCACTAGGCTGTGGAAGGCGTGGCTCAGTCCTGTTCTGCAACAGCACCCTTATTACGATGCTTTCCAGGCTTCCGTGTCAGGGGCTTGGCAGGCTCTTCTGTAAAGGGCTGCTGCTGCTGCTGCTGAGTCGCTTCAGTCGTGTCTGACTCTGTGTGACCCCATAGACGGCAACCCACCAGGCTCCCCCATCCCTGGGATTCTCCAGGCAAGAACACTGGAGTGGGTTGCCATTTCCTTCTCCAATGCACGAAAGTGAAAAGTGAAAGGGAAGTCACTCAGTTGTGTCTGACTCTTGGAGACCCCATGGACTGCAGCCCACCAGGCTCCTCTATCCATGGGGTTTTCCAGGCAAGAGTACTGGAGTGGGGTGTCGTTGCAGACCGTAGTATTTCCAGCTCCCTGTCCCTGAGGTCCAATTACCCCTTTCTTTCATTGTAGCTTGAAAGCAGTCATGGGCAACACCGCCTAAATGAGGGTATTGTGCGCCAATAAAACTTTATTGACCACAACAGACTCGCTGTGTGTCCTTAAGGATGTTCCTTCTGCTTGATCTGTTACCTGGTTAGCAGTGCATTCAAATCAACCAAGGTGCGTTGTGCATGTTTCAGAATTTCCTGTAACTCCACGTGGATCTGCTGTGTCTGTTTCAAGGCTGTATTATTAAGTGCATAGTAATTCGGGTTTATTGTCTTATTCTCCTGAATCAATCCTTCAGTCATTGTCAGGCAGCCCTCTTTATTCACAATGATAGTTTGAGCCCTAAGGTTTGTTTTATGTAGTATCAATATACTTACTCGTGTTATCTGGGCTTTGTTCTTAATTTTTATTTGTGGTCCGGGGCGGATTCTTTCTGTTCCCACACTGTCAGTTATTCATGGTCTTGAGAACCTTTCAGACGCTTGTGGACAGCATGCGTGGACGCCAACTTTGTTTCTTCCCTAGGACTTTATATTAGGAAGGGCTTCCCTCATGGCTCAGTTGGTAAAGGATCCCCTGCAATGCTGGAGACTCCAGTTCGATTCCTGGGTCGGGAAGATCCGCTGGAGGAAGGACAGGCTACCCAGCCCGGCATTCTTGGGCTTTCCTCCCTTGCAGTGCGGAAGACCTGGGTTTGATCCCTGAGTTGGGAAGATCCCCTGGAGAAGGGAAAGGCTTAACTCCAGTATTCTGGCCTGGAGAACTCCATGGGGTCGCAAAGAGTCAGACACAGTGTCGCAACTCTGACTTATACTGGGAGCTGACCCTTCTGCGTGAGGATGAGTGGCTGACGTGCTGGGGTTCATGCTTACCTTCTAGTCTCTGCTTCCTGTTTGCCCTGGTTTTCTTCAGTCTCTTAATTTTATCTTTCTTTTTCGTGTGTTGGTTTTATTGAGTTGTCTCATTTCCTTCCGCTTTGTTTGCGATGTAAACGTTATACACATTATTTTATTTTTAATTGCTGGTTATCCTTCACACCTCACCACTTTCTGTCCTAGTAAAGTCGAAACTGAGCAGCGTCCCTTCCCTCCTCCAAAAGCACAGGGCTGTTAGACAGCCTTGGCGGTGACCCAGTGCCCCATCTCTCCCCTTCGGCGCTAATTATCTTTGTCACACCTGGTGTGCTTGTGTGTTTCCATTTTGTTTTAGAAGGTCCCTGAGCTGAGGCCGCAATGCACCAGTGCCTTTTAACCCGGTTTCCCGTAGGTGGTCAGAGCCCCTCTTGGGAATGGGTGCTAACAGCTCCCTCACGTCTGCAGTCACAGAGGCCAGCACTCAGCCTGTCAGATTCAGTTCAGTTCAGTCACTCAGTCATGTCTGAATCTTTGTGACCCCATGGACTGCAGCACCCCAGGCCTGCCTGTCCATCACCAACTCCTGGAGCTTACTCAAACTCATGGCGATGAATGGAGAAGGGAATGGCAAGTCACTTCACTACTGTTGCCTTGAGAACCCCATGAAGGGTATGACAAGGTGCTCAGCCTCCGTGCCTGTGAATGGAGCTTTCGGGGAGGAGGGTGGAACTCGAGGGGAGGGGGATTGCGAAGCCCCTTCCCTCCACGCCCGCTGCCTGCCCCATCTCATGTGCATCCTCAGGGTGCTTTATTTTTTATTCCTGGCTACTTGCCCTGGAAATATTACAAAGCATTTTCATGTTTTCCTTCTTAGTGGATTAGCCTCAAAAATATAATCCTGTTCCTAGGGAACATTTTTTTCCTTTGCGTTGCAGACACTGTAGATCCCCACATGGGTTGTTTCACTCTCCTCTGTTACCTCTCGGAAACTGCTGTCTGCTCGCAGGGCTGGCACGTGACTCAACTCCCTGGACCACACCTGGGGCTGACACTCGCGGCCTGGTGATGCTGTGCTGGCGTGTCCACAGTCTGCCCCCCTCTCTCCTCTGTTACCTCTCGGAAACTGCTGTCTGCTCGCAGGGCTGGCACGTGACTCAACTCCCTGGACGACACCTGGGGCTGACACTCGCGGCCTGGTGATGCTGTGCTGGCATGTCCACAGTCTGCCCCCCATGTTCCTCCCACGTGCAGCTGCTCCCGCACCAGTGGACTTGCCGGGGAACTTCAGTAAACGCCTCTCCACCCCTCCACGTGATGGCCCCGAGTCCCATCCACCAACTCCAACTCCCTTCCCTCTTTGGGGTTGACCCTGCTCCCCTTGCTCCCATGGCTGAGTGTCCCGTGACAGCCAGACCTCCCCTCCCAGCAAGACAGCCAAGGTGGTTCCCCAAGTGCCCTGGGTGGAGCAGGATGAGCCATCGGCCAGGGCCAGGCCACACCCCGCTCCCGTGCAGCCCTGCCCCTGCTGCAGGTGGGCCACCCTCTCAGGCCTCTGCTGACCCATCTTTGCAAGGGGACAGATCGAGCCAGACCAAAGGGGCTTTGCTTTTACAGGAAGGTCACGGGCTCCAGCAGAAGCAGGCAGCAGGGGCTTCCAAGGGAGTGCAGACCTTGCCTCCGCTTCCTGCTGGGAGTGAGGCCCTGCAGATGAGGCTGGGTCCAGCCCCACCCCAGTGCTGGCAGAGCCCCGCCATCCCCGCGCCGGAGCCCCACTGCCCGCAGGCCCGTGGCCTGATGACACGGCTCCACCAGCACCCCTCTCTCCCAGGAAGCCTGGGGGAAGTGGCCCACCTCCCCAGCGTGCCTTCTGAAGTCCCGGCGAGCTGACGCAGGTTGCGGATAGACTGCTTTTGCTCTGTCGACATTTGCTGAGATCTTTCTGATTTTTGAGTTTGCCTGTGGGTACCCACAGACAGACACCCTCGGGAGGCAGCGGGCAGAGGGGAGGCCTGCTTGCTCTCAGGCCGGGCAACCTCTCCACTCCACTGCTGTAATTAGATGTGAAGGAAAACGATGATGTGACAGTTTCCATTTGTGCCCCATCGGAAAGATGGAGAGCCAAGCACTTTGATGTCAGGGATGAAACGCGGGGTGGAAATGCAAATTCAGGAAGGCATGTGATTCGTAGTGGGAGATGCATCTCCCCCCATGTCTCGGCCCCGTGGGTCTCAGAAGGATGTCTGCGGGGAGGGAAGCCGTGGACCACGCTGCTCCTCCGCAGGGGCGCCCTGGGCTCCCCGCCCGGCTTGCACCTCCCCGCCTGGTGGGGCATCGCTTGTCTCAGCCTGGGGATCTCTGCTGCCCTCCTGGATGCTCACCTCACCCCCTTATAATAACAGTCGCCCTGCTTTTTGTTCCACTCTGTGGTCAACAAAGTGCCTTTCCAGCCACGGCTCCATCAGGAGACAAGGGAGGATGTTTTCCCGCCTCCCTCCTAGTTGAGGGTTTGTGGCATCTTCAGAAATTGACCCAGTCCAGCCCCTGCCTGCCCTGTGTCCAAGCCATCTGCCAGTCACGCTCCACGTCTCCCCCGGGGGCAGACTGAGCAGACGGACGGCTGCAGCCAACGGGACTATCTCAGTCAGGCCCTGCAGACCCTGAAGGGTGATTCTGTCTGGACCTGCCTGTCCTCGGCCCTCTGCTCCAACCTAAGAGCATCCTGGGCTGAGGGCCACCCTGGAGGATGAGGGGCTGGTGGGGCAGAGTCCCGCAAAAGGCCAGGCAAGGCCTGAGTGACTCATCCTGTGAGAAACTGTCAGGGTATGCTGTTCTTCACCACGGGGAGGGGGAGTTTCTTGTCCCCCAGGCGGGTTTCAGAATGGGCTTGGGTTTGTCTGGTCTCTGTCCTGTCCACTCTGTTCTGGGAATGCAACTTGCTTTAAATGTCAGTCATAGACAGGAAAGAGGCCGAGGCGGGGACCAGTGGTGTCTGTCAAGCTCCAGCTTTCTCAGAGTCTGCCTCGTGTTTCCTCTTTGTCTGGGGACAAGTTCAAATTCAGGAGGCAGGAGACCGAGCTGGGGGAGGGCCAGTGCTGAAGCTCCTGGCTGGGCGTGGAGGTGGCAGTGCTGTCGGGGGTGAGGGCATGCCTGTCATCAGGAAGCAACCTTGGAGAGTCTCAGGCAGCGTCGCCCACAGCTGCCCACACGCCAGTGACCCAGTGTTCTCCCTGCTGTGGGAATGCAACTTGCTTTAAATGTCAGTCATAGACAGGAAAGAGGCCGAGGCGGGGACCAGTGGTGTCTGTCAAGCTCCAGCTTTCTCAGAGTCTGCCTCGTGTTTCCTCTTTGTCTGGGGACAAGTTCAAATTCAGGAGGCAGGAGACCGAGCTGGGGGAGGGCCAGTGCTGAAGCTCCTGGCTGGGCGTGGAGGTGGCAGTGCTGTCGGGGGTGAGGGCATGCCTGTCATCAGGAAGCAACCTTGGAGAGTCTCAGGCAGCGTCGCCCACAGCTGCCCACACGCCAGCGACCCAGTGTTCTCCCTGCTGCGTACACACTCATGGGAAAGGCATGCATGAATGCACGCTTCCACCATGAAGCGTGGACCCGCGTGTCTTAGCTGTTCTCTCGACAATTATAAAACCAGGAGCCCACGCACTCTCATCCTCTGTAGACATGATGGGGTCGTACAACGGTGTGCAGCAGAGACGTGAGAGTTCAATCACATCTGTGTGTGAAGTCACTTCAGCCGTGTCCAACTCTGCAACCCCGTGGACTGTAGCCCACCAGGCTCCTCTGTCCATGGGATTTGGCAGGCAAGAATGCTGGAGTGGGGTGCCATGCCCTTCTATAGTCAGCCCCTGGACACAACAGCACAGAAGACTCTGCACGGGAGCCCTGGGTGAAGTCAGCCAGACTGACAGATCCGTCCTGCAGCCTCACACCGCGTAACGCCCAGGCCCCGGGCGTGTGCCGGGCTGTGAGTCATTACGATGGGTGGCCTTGCTGGAGGGGTGCCTGGTGGGACGGAGGGCCGCTTCTCAGACGCCATCAGTTTTCTGGGTTTTTGCTTCTGGCTGTGGTTGACATGGGTGACCTGCTTATGGAAATTCTTAGAGGGGGTCCCTGATGCTCTGCTCTTTTGTGTCTATGCTGAACAGCAACTTGACGTTAAAAAATAGGGCCAAGTTTGGAATCAGAGAGAGAGCTGAGGTTCTAAAGCGGCTGCCACCTTCTTTCCTGGCAAGACCAAGGAAGTCGGTTTCATGGGGATCCCTAGACCAGCAGCCCACATGGTGTCTGGGGGAATCAGGGGGCAGAGAACAGAGCCACTCCCAGGGGTATGTGGCACCTTCAGACCACCGTGGGCTGTGTTCATTTGCGTTACGATTATTGCTTTCTTCTGTGCAAGAATCACATCTGGAAAGGCCACCATCCACGTAGGGTTGAGGTGCGGAAACAAGTCAGTAATTTAGCACAAGCTCCCACGTGTTCAGAGATCCTTAGATCATGCAAGACATAAGAAGGGATTGATCTGGGGGCATTGGCCACTCCTGGGAGGAGCCCAGAGTCCCCGTGGCCTTGAGAGGATGTGGGGACCACACACGCTTTTTTTGTGACCCTAAGGCTGCTGGCCCATGGGGTCCTGACCTTGGCCGTGAACGGGGCAGGCCCAAGAGAGCTGCGACAACGTGGTTTCTAAGTCACAGGTTGTCGGTCTCCAATAGTTGCTTCATCTAAGAAGAGGCTGGACTTAGACCTGGCGAGACACGTGTTCACGGTCGAGTTCACAGCGACGCTGTGTGCGGGGCCTGGGTGGTGGTCCTGCCATCGTCACCATGTCCGGAGGGGCCTGGGTGACTGTCCTGCCAGTGAAGCCCAGCGGGAGTGGGCGCTTTCGGGGAGTGGCTTCCGTTACCGCCTACGTGCTGAGGCCGGGGAGGCCGGGTAGGCCGGGCAAATCAGTTAGCCGTAAAGACCAAACCCAGCCCTCAGCTTTTAATAAGGCTGCTGGCCCATGGGGTCCTGACCTTGGCCGTGAACGGGGCAGGCCCAAGAAGAGCTGCGACAACGTGGTTTCTAAGTCACAGGTTGTCTGTCTCCAATAGTTGCTTCATCTAAGAAGAGGCTGGACTTAGACCTGGCAAGAGGCGTGTTCACGGTCGAGTTCACAGCGACGCTGTGTGCGGGGCCTGGGTGGTGGTCCTGCCATCGTCACCATGTCCGGAGGGGCCTGGGTGACTGTCCTGCCAGTGAAGCCCAGCGGGAGTGGGCGCTTTCGGGGAGTGGCTTCCGTTACCGCCTACGTGCTGAGGCCGGGGAGGCCGGGTAGGCCGGGCAAATCAGTTAGCCGTAAAGACCAAACCCAGCCCTCAGCTTTTAACTTCATCTCCTATTTACCTGGCTTTATGGCAGAGCACGGTGCTTTTTCACAAGTATGGCTATTTCTGCCACAGCGTTGCACCTGCCTGGCTGAAATGTGGGCGCTGGAGGCAGGACGCGGGCAGTGATGATGGGAAGCTGAGGCTGGAGGCGGCGGGGCCAGGGCCGCTCGGCCCCATAGGATAGAGCCCAGGGCACTCCGAAAGAGGAGCGCCTTCTGGAAACCAGCTCGCTGGCCCCGCTGGGAGGAAGTGGGTGATTACTGAGCGGGCTCCTGGTGTGGCCCACTTTGTGTATGAGTTCACTTGATTTATTTTTCCTTTAATTTTTTTTCATTGGAGTACAGTTGATTTACAATGCTGTGTTGGTTTCTGCTGTACAGGAAAGCAAATCAATCACACATACGCACAGCCACTCCTTGTTAGACTGTTTTCCCCTACAGGCCGTCACAGAGGATTGAGTAAATGGACTGAGGATTTCCGTTCACACGTATACACTACTGTCTGCGTGTGAGTGAAGTCGCTCAGTCGTGTCCGACTCTGCGACCCCATAGACTATACAGTCCATGGGATTCTCCAGGCCAGAACACTGGAGTGGGGAGCCTCTCCCTTCTCCAGGGGATCTTCCTGACCCAGGAATCACACTGGGGTCTCCTGCATTGCAGGGAGATTCTTCACCAGCTGCACCACAAGGGAAGCCCAAGAATACCAAAGTGGGTAGCCTATCCCTTTTCCAGCGGATCTTCCCAGCCCCAGGAAGTGAACTGGCGTCTCCTGCATTGCAGGCAGATTCTTTACCAACTGAGCTACGAGGAAAACTGACTTCTATGTAAGAAATAACTAATAAGGATCTATTGTATAGCACAGGTAACTTAATTGATTTTTGAACAGCAACATTATCAGTGCAAAGGTGTGGATTTCAGGTTTTTAGGCTTTAGTGCTTTTTCCTTTGGTAAGAAAAGAGTTGATTAAAAAAAAAACAAAAAAAAACAGAGTCTCAGATCCAGGAGAATATCCCTGAAACACAAGCTTGCCAAAAATTAGGACCAGAGCCCTCCTCGGTGCTAGGGGCACGGTCAGAGCGGCCGCTCGGCTTCAGTGTGCTGCGGCATGATCTAAGGTCTTCAAGGCATCAGGTGGCCAGAAAGTTCATTCTGGTTTTTGTAGCATCTTATGGGAAAAAGTGATGAGTTTTTGGCCAAGCCAGTGCAGGGGGCTCCCTCCCACCCCTGCTGCCCTGCTGGCACTCAGCTGATGTCAGTGTCTTCCTGCTTTGCACTCCTAGCAACTCATCATCACTTTCTTGACCTTCAACCCACCTTGAGGTCTGTGGAGGCTCATCCCTGGAATCCCACCACCCTGTCCCCCGAGTACCCACCTCCTCCTCCTCCGGATTCAGTCTGTGGGATCACCACGCCCCTGTGCTCACAGGCGTGGATTCTGAAACCCTGAGGCTGCTTTCTGGTCCGCTGCCTCATCCAGCACACCCTTCCCCCAGAATCCTGGGCTGCGTCCTTCTCTCCTCCCTACTCCCGAGGCCCTGGCATCTGTCATCTCTGTCACCAGGAGTATTGCCAACACGCGCCATCTGGTGTCCCCGCCTGACGTGCCCCCGGGAGGACAAAGACTCCTGACCTCAGGGGTGCCCTGTGTGAGGTCAACCTGGACCACCCCTGCTTCCCTCAGCCCCGGGACCCTCCTCCCCACACTCTGCTGACCCGTGTGGAACCCCAGCTGCCCTACAGTCCGCAGCTTCCGCATCTTTGTTTCTGGTCCATGAAATTTCCTTTTCCTGATGGCTCCTTGAGCTCCTGCTGATCTGTCCCTCTGGATGGAGACAACCCCCCTGCCCCTCCTGTCTGTGTGATTGTGGTCAGCTCAGCCTCCAGAGGTGGCCCTGAGCCCCTAAAGGACGGGGATGTGCTTGCCTGGCTCTGTCTTCCAGACACTGAGCTCAGCTCTGCTCGCCAGCTGAGGGGTGAATGAAGAATATGTGAGGGTGAATTTGTTTTCCTTCCACGCTTGTTGACTTTGCCTCTACCACCAACTGGAATCCGAGGTCCCTGGGAAACACTGCAGTTTCCATGGTCAGGCTTAGCCTATGGAATAGATGGGAGCATGCACTCAGGACCCCAGCTTATTTTGACACAGCTAAGACCTCGAGTTACAGCATCTTGTCCTCAGGCATACAGCCAGGAACTGGGCTCCGATGGGAACCTTAGGCCCCAGCCTCTAGCTTCGCAACTGGTCGTGCTGTATCCGGAATTAATCAAAGATGGATAAATGAGTGGAAAAGTGAATACACCCATGAAAGAATTCTTGGGAAGGCTGGGGTTCTTGGAGAAAGGGTGTGAATCTGTAAAGTTAAACAAACAGAACTAGGCTTGTAAACCTACCATTCTCCAGTAATTAGTGATGCTGAGCACCTGTGCATGGGCCTCTCAGCCATTTGTGTGTCTTCTTTGGAGAAATGTCTATTTGGATCTTCTGCCTATTTTTTGATTGGGTTGCTTGCTTCTCTGATATTGAGTTGCATTAGATATCACCTGACACCACTCAGAATGGCCATCAGTGAAAAGTCTACAGAGAATAAATGCTGGAGAGGATGTGGAGAAAAGAGCTGCCATATGATCTGATGACTCCACTCTTGGGAAAACCGTGGTTCAAGAAGAGTCACGCGCCCCAGTGTTCACTGCAGTGCTGTTTACAGTAACCAAGACACAGAAGCAGCCTGAACGTCTCCTGACGGAAGAACGGATAAAGAGGGTGTGTTGCACATGTATATGACGGAATATTACGCAGCCTTTCAGGAGAATGAAATAACTCCATTTGCAGCAACACGGATGCAGCTGGAGGTCATCATTCGAGGGGAAGTAAGTTAACTATCATATGACATCACTTACGTGTGGAATCTAAAAAAGTGATACAACTGCACTTATTGACAAAACAGAAACAGACTCACAGGCTTAGAAAGCAAGCCTACAGCTACCAGTGGGGAGTCTGCAGGGGGGTGGTAAATTGGGAGATTTGGATCGGCATATGCATGCTACCATATTTAAAATAGAAAACCCACAAAGGGCCTGTTATATAGCACAGGGAACTCTGCTCAATATTCCATAATAACAGTGGGGAAAGAATTAGAAAAAGAATAGACGTGAGTATATGTAAAACTGAATCTCTTTGCTATACAAATGAAACTAACGTCATATTGTCAATCAGCTACAGCCCAGGATAAAAGTATAGCCTTACCCAGTTACCGAAGGACACAGTCTCATGAAATGTCAAGAGAAATGATGGGGAAAGAGAGAATACGGAATAAACCGGTGGAGCAACGGAAATGAAGTGTGTGGGGTGGTTCAGAAATACAGCAGAGATGGAGGAGTCATTGAGAAGCAAAGCTGGAGAGAGAGCGGACTGGGAGGTTGGAGTGGCGGCCGCCTGCCGTCTACCTGTGTGTAGGTGAGCCAGCTGATCGCCGTCTCTGCCACCCACAGCGGCTGTCACACCGCTCCTGGAAGCAGGACAGACTCGTGGACTGACAAGAAGCCCAACGCTTTACACAAAGTGGGTCATGACATCCCGGAGCTGAGGCCCACTGAGGAGTGTCCTATCCTGGCGGGACAGTAGCTGTGGACTGCAAACCGACGCCCTGTTCCCGGGAGCCCAGCCCCCCGCGTGAGCCAGCGCACCAGTCATTCCCGAATGGTGATCAGCAGACCCGCTGGGCTGGACCCGCTCAGGGGGGCTCCGACCACCGGACTCTCAGCCCAGGTTCTGAGTCCAGAAATCTGCGGTTGGGCCAGCGTCCATCTGCCTCTAATAGCGTCTCACTTCCTTCCTTCCTCTCTCTCTATCCACCTATCTACTGTGCATTTATCTATGATCTATCCATTTATTTATTATCTGTGTTATTGTTTAGCCACTAAGTGCTGCCCTGCTCTTCTGAAACCCCATGGACTCTGGCCCGCACGCTCCTCTGTCCATGGGAATTTTCAGGCAAGAATATTGGAGTAGGTTGCCATTTCCCTCTCCAGGGGATCTTCCCCACTCAAGGATGGAACCTGCGTCTCCTGCATCAGCAGGTGGGTTCTTTACCACTGAGCCACCTGCGAAGCCCCAAAACTGGCTTGCTGCTCAGTCCCCAAGTCATGTCTGACTCTGTGATCTACTGGAGTGCAGCCCACCAGGTTCTCTGTCCATGGGATTTCTCAGGCAAGAATATCAGAGTGGGCTGCCATTTCCTTCTCCATTTTATATTTACCCATGTATTTGTCTATTACATGTCTAATAACTACCTATGCATATATGCTGCATGTAGTATACATCTATTACCCATGTGTGTATGTATCTGTCATCCGTCATGTGTGTGTGTAAATATCACATGTCTAATAACTACCTATGCATATATGCTGCATGTAGTATACGTCTATTACCTATGTGTGTATGTATCTGTCATCCGTCATGTGTGTGTGTAGATATTAAGGGCTTCCCTGGTGGCTCAGATGGTAAAGCACTGCCTGTAACATGGGAGACCGGGGCTCAATCCCTGGGTCAGGACAGCCCCTTGGAGAAGGAAATGGCAACCCACTCCACTACGCTTGCCTGGAAAATTCCATGGAAGAAGGAGCCTGGTGGCCTATAGTCCATGGGGTCGCAAAGAGTTGGACACGACTGAGGGACTTCACTGGTATGTAATATGTGTCTATCATACCTATCTACTGTGGACTGTAGCCCACCGAACTCCTCCGTCCATTGGATTCTTCAGGCAAGAATACTGGAGTGAGTTGCCATGTCCTTCTCCAGGGGATCTTCCCGACCCAGGAATTGAACCCAGGTCTCCCACATTGCAGGCAGACGCTTTAACCTCTGAGACACCAGGGAAGCCCATCTACTATACCGGAATGTATGTATTGATATATATGCACACACACACACACACACACACACACATATACTACAGCATCTATCTATCATCTATGTAGTATCTGTCTTTGTACATATGTATGTATGTATTTATCTACCTAACAACAACCTATCATCTATCTATCTATAAGTAAATCAACTGAGCTCTGTCTCTATCAGCTATCTAACCCTTCTACTTACACCTGTCCATCTCTAAACCTAGTATCTATCTATCTGCCGACTGGTACGCATCTTCCGTGTCTAATGGACATCCCTCCATTTCCCTGCTCTTAGGTTTGCCCATCTTTCGTTGGTCTCTCCATCTTAAAAGAACAATACTTTTTAAAAGACGTTTGCAAACATGACACAAGCTTACTATAAACTCATCAAATGACTCAGAGCCAACAGAAGAAAAAGTAAAGATCCCACGATTCTCGAGACCCAGAAATAACCGCAGATGACATTTGGAGAAAGTGATTCTGGACTCATCTCTGTGAATATATAGAGATGGAAGGGTGCACTGAGAGACTGGCAGATAAACCCATAAACCAGATGAAATGGACTCATCAAATGAAAATGGCTGTGACCCATCTAGTTTTTAATAAAAGACATATTTTACTTGGAGAAGCGGTGTGGAGTCAAGTTTAAAAGCACAGGCTTGGAACAAGACAGCCTCTGCTCAGATCCTGCCGTTACCACTGGCTTCCAGAAGAACAAGTGCCTCTCCACGAGTCTCCTCCTCTGTAAAATGGAGATAATTATGAGAGCATATTCTTCAAGCTGGGAGAAGGAAAAGAATTCATGTTAATATGTGGAGATGCTTCCAGCTGTGCTGAGTGATCAGTAAGCAGTATACACATTAGATATGAATTAATGAAAAGGAAGTTCAGGTAATGAAAATTTAAAGTTTCAAAAAGGACTTATTCATGAGAGTTATTAGTTTCAAAATGTGTACACATTTTAGTATAAAATGACTACTAAATGTGTTGGGACATTAGAGTTAATGTATATTTTATCATAGCTTAAGCTGAAACACAACTGACATAACATAAAATCTCTCATTTAGAGTGTACAGATCAATGGTTTTAGTATATCCACAAAGTGGTGAAGACATCACCATAGCCTAACTTGAGGATATTCCCACTACCTCAGAGAGACACCCAGCACCCACTAACTGTCCATTCACCCTCCGCTTCGGCTAAGCCCTAGCTCCTGATGACCACAAATGTATTTTTTCTGTCTATCGATTTGCTTACTCTGGACATCTCATGTAAATGAAATCATAAAACTATGTGATCTTCTGTGACTAGATTCTTTTACATAGTGTAATATTTTCAAGGTTCAACCAAGTTGTATCAAGACATCATTATTTTTATGGCCAAATTAGATCCATTGTACAACTAAACTGTAATTCATTTAACTACTCATCAGCTGATGGACGCTTGGAATATTTCCACCTTTTGGTGATTATGAGTAAACCTGCTGTGGACATTTGTGTGCAGGTTTTATGTGGGCATGTATTTTCATTTCATGTCTATATTTGTCTATCTGGAGGGGAAAGGTTGGCTCATGTAGTAATTTCAAAGTTTAATGTTTTGAGAAACTACCTAACTGTTTTCCACTGTCTGCACCGTTTTACACTCCCAAAATACAGGAAGACTCCTGTTTCTCCAGGTCGTTGCCAACACTTGTTAACGTTTGTCCTTTTAATGATAGCCCCCTATGTGGGTATGCAGTGCCATCTCACTGTGGTTTTGATTTTTACTTTCCTAATATCTAATGAGACTCATTACATTTTCATGTGCTCACTGGCTATTTGTATATCTTCTTTTGACTATTTTTAAATTGGATTAATAGGAGCTGCAAGAGTTCTTTATATAAGAATATATAGAATGAAACAAGTCCATTATCAGATATAGGATCTGTAAACATTTTCTCCCATTCTAAGGACCTTTTCGCTTTCTTGATGGTGTTGTTTGAAGTATAAATGTTTTTAATTTTGATAAGGTACAATTTATATATTTGTTTCCTTGCTTAAGCTTTTGGTGTTGTACCTAAGAAATCATTCCCTAAGCAAAGATCACAAAGATGTATACTTATATTTTCCTCTAATTTTATAATTTGAGTGCTTACATTTAGATTTTGATTTTAGTTTAGTTAATGCTTGTAAATGCTGTGAATTAGAGCTTCAGTTTTATTCTTGCCTGTGACTTTCTGTCCAGCACCATTTATTGAAAAGATTGTGCTTTCCCCCACTGAATTCTCTGACATCCTTGTTGAAAAATAAACATTGTGTATTTTTAAGTATGTGTTTGAAATTTATGCGGTAGTAATTACTCTCTTCCATCAGAGTAAAGAATGGCCTCAATTACGCTTCATGCCCGCTTCTATCATGCAGTTACTTTGTTTCGCTTGTGCCAATGGCTGTGCTTCCTGGTTGGAACCCAATCCACAGCTTCCAGGGTCATTTTGATTTGGTTTAATGTTTAATAGCTCCAAGGTTCATGGTCAGTGTGACTCTGGACTCTCTGTTTGTGTTCATTTGTATTCATCTCTTAATGAGATAAGTCCCCCCCACCACGCCACCAGGAAGAGTTTCCGTTTTTTTTTTTTTTCCTGGAGTTTTGCATATGGAACGTCTGTGTCTTATTTATTTTTCATTAGAAGGAACGCTTGCCCTCTTTCCTTCAGAATTTTGTAGATGTTGACCTGCTACTTCTTAGTTTTCTCCCTTGACTGCTGCTGTGAGGACGTCTGCGGCCAGCCTGCCCCGTCATCTCAGGGAGACTGGCCGATGCCTGGACACCCCCATCGCTCTCTGAGCCTGTCCAGCGCCAGCCTTCCGCTGTTGCCCGCCTTCGGGCCGTGACTTCCTGTTTCGATCTGCCTATTGGAGTGCTCCGTTCCTCCTGGAAAGTGTCTTTTTGTTACATGGTTGTGTACTTTTTCTGTTTCCGTCTTATAAATTATAATTACATGCTGTTTCATCTTTGTCTATGACATCGCTCTCATCTGATTGCAGTCAGCTCCCCAAAATGTTACTGCCCCTGATAGAGCTGTTGTTTCCAAAGGCTTTGTGTTTTTTTCATTGTTTTCTCTTGTCTCATAATCTCGGTTCTAAATGGTTCTGTTCCATTTCTGAGTTATTTCTGAAGCTAGATGGGGCAATCCCTGATGTCTTCAAGATGTGGGAAGATTTTCAGTGATTTTTAGGCTCACATAATTGCCTGGGAGGGATTACTGGGGAAGGATGATGCCCTGGGAGCCTGTGGCTTCTATCTGTTCTTCTTCTGTTAATTCCAGAATTTTACTGAGAGCTGAAGGCTGGTAGAAAGACCTTCAGTGGGCAGGAGCGCTGTGATGCGCTGAAGCTCTGACCCCTGCGGGACCCCAGGAGAGGGCTCAAGGTCAGCCTGGGATAGGGTCAAGGGGTCAGCCTACCCCAGAAAGGCAGGTGGCCACGAAGGTCCATGGAAGACTTGTCTAGTTAGCTGAACACCCCCTCTTCACACAGCACATTTCCCATCTTATTTGTCTCACGGATCACTACAGGTTTAATTAAGTCAATTCTGTTCTTGTTTCTTCAAAGTCATGTTAAAAAACGATTTCTTGAGAAAACAACATTGAAACATGCACATTACCATACGCAAAATAGACAGCCAGTGCGAGTCACATGCACGAAGCA